>JAJSRW010001107.1:12500-35496 GCA_022414725.1 Microglena sp. YARC | reverse complement strand
TGATGTGGCGGCCGAATAGAATGGAAAGTTTCAAGGGTATGGCGTGCAAGGGGAAGAAACAGTGGTGTGGTGTGCAAGGGAAGAAACAGAATGGCGTTAAGAGGGATGGGGGGCAGGAAGATTTAGGAAACGTAGGGGATCATCAGTCATGTAGATGGGCAAGGGGGGGGGGGGGCAAATACAGTGCGTTAACCGTTCTGTAACCAGACTAGGGGCCCATGACTGGGTGGGTTGGGAGTTGGCCAAACGGCCACACAAGCTACCAGTACTAGTACATACATAATTAATACAGCACAGGAGGCACATGACAACACGAATGTCTGGACAGCTTTGACTTAATGCTACAGGTCCTGGGGTGGCTTCCCAAATAGCTCTCTCATTCCCTTGACATATCTGGGTGCCCAGCTCATCGGCAGACCAGTGTGGCCAGTTGGCGCATAAATACTGGCAGCTTTCGCAGAACCTGCAGCGTCTCATTCTGGACGACAACCCGTATGGTCTGAAAAGGCATTGCCAGGTAGTTCTGTATTGGGTCTTCGTGTCGTAGTTAATATGTTTGTGTGTTCTATTTGGTAGTTTGGTATGTTTTTATTTTGCTCTTTGTAGTTGTGGTAGTTACTATGTTTGTTAATTTTTAGTGTGTAGTTTACTAATGGTTGTGTGGTGTTTCTATTGTTTGGTAGTTTGGTATGTTTTTATATTGCTCTTTGTAGCGTGGTAGTTACTATGTTTGTATTTGTAGTGTGGTAGTTACTATGTTTGTGTGTTTCTATTTGGTAGTTTTGTATGTTTTTTACTTGCTCTTTGTAGTGTGGTAGTACTATTTTGTTATTTTGTAGTGTGGTAAGTTACTATGTTTTTGTGTGTTTTCTATTTTGGTAAGTTTTGTATGTTTTTATTTGCTCTTTGTAGTGTGGTAAGTTACTATGTTTGTATTTGTAGTGTGTAGTTACTATGTTTGTGGTGTTTCTATTTGTAGTTTGTATGTTTTTAATTTGCTCTTTGTAGTGTGGTAGTTATACTATGTTTGTATTTGTTAGTGTGGTAGTTACTATGTTTGTGTGGTTTCTATTTGGTAAGTTTGTATGTTTTTTATTGGTAGTTTGTTTGTTGTATTTGCTCTTTGTGAGGTGGAATTGGTAGTGGTACCGTATGTCTTGAAAAAAAGCATTGCACGGTACTCATATTATGTTGGTGTTTGTGGTGGTCGTGGTGTTGGTGGTTGGTGGTGGTTGGATGAATGAGTGCATGTACATGTAATTATATATTGGTGTTTGTGTGGTCGTGGGTGGTGGTGGTGTTTGGTGTTAGATGGTTGATAATGGAGTGCATGTGCAGGTACTAATGTATTTGGTGTTTGTTGATGGTGGTGGTGGGTAGGTGTGGTGGTGGAGTGTTGTTTGTTGTGTGTGTGGTGGGTGGGTGGGTGGGTGGGGGGGGGGTTCTTAATGTGGTAGTTTGGTGCTGGTGGGTGGTGTCATTGGTGGTGATGTTATTGGTGGTGGTGGTGTCAATGGTGGCTGGTGTAGTGGTAGTTAAGTGGTGGTGGTGTCGGATGGTGGTGGTTGTAGTGGTTGGTGGTGGTGTGTGGCGTGGTGGTAGTGGAACTGGGGTTGCCCCTGTACTAGTACTGGTGGCGGTGGTGGTACTGGCTACTGGTAGTGGCCAGCTCTCGCAAATGCCACTGGCCGGCTTCATAACCTGCAGCGATGATTCTGGAGATAAATGGATGTCTGACAAGGCATTGCAGGTAGTTACTGTATTTGGTTGTTTGTGTGGAGGTGGTGGTTTGGTGGTGTAGTGGTGGTGGTGGTGGAGATAGTGGTGGTGATGGTGAGGTGTGATAAGCGTGCAATGTACTGGTGGCTTCACATAACCTGCGCGGCTGATTCTGGTCCAACAATCAAATGCCTGAAAGATAAATGCAGGTAGTACAACCGCAGACACACCCACTACACCTACTCTACAACCGCCCTAACCCCTTACTTAACCCACCAACCCTCACTTGAATCCCCCTTATCCCACCCCTCCCCCCCTTCGTCACCACTAAAAAAACCTGCACCCCATACCCATTCCTATAATCCTCCCTACCCAACCAACTCTACAACGCCACCCCTACAGCCCCCGCCCCCCCCCCCCCCGTAACACCAGAACATATTATTGTTAATCCCTACTCCCAAGTCACCCCTCATGCATCCCCCTAACATTCCTGCACTCCCATAAACCTACCCCAATACCCATACCCACCCCTCTATTCCCCACTGGCCAGGCACTCCTTCACCCTCCTCCACTCCACCCCCTGCCCAACTCACCTCAATCCCCCTTCCGCACGCACCCTGCAACCCCCTTCGCTCCCCGCCTTGTTCATAAATGCAAACACTCCCTCATCAACCTCCCCTGTCAACCACCACCCCTTCATCTCCGACAATCCATACTATAACAACACACAAACACATTCCTTACCCACCCTCCTTTTAACAGGTCTGCTCACATCCCTTGTTGAAGAACTGGCAAACGCTCCTCACTAGCCTCCCCTATCCAACCCCAACCCAACCCTCTCAACTCACCTCAATCCCTTCTTACACACTTCCCCTACAACCCATCACCCCCCTGCCCCCCCCCCCCCCCCCGACACACACACACACATTCCACCCCCCACCCCACCCCCCTCTTCCCCGCAACCCCACCCCCCACCCCCCTCCCCCCCCCCCTGTCAACACACACACACATCCCCCCCACCCCACCCCACACTCCACACCCCCCCCCCCCCACGTATCAAGGTTCCTAGCTCACATGGCCCTTGTGAAAGACTGTCAAGCACTCCCTCATCTGCTTAAGTGTACAACGCTGCTGTTTGGCACGGGTGGGATGGAGGCAGTGGTTTGCAGCAAGCCTGCAGTACTTCCCCTACTTGAGGCGCTCATGTTCTCAGGAAACTTCATGGAACACACACATAGCCCAAGACTTGGGCTGAAATATTTTCCCAGGTATGTGTGGTAATGGTGTGTGTGTGTTGTATGTGTGTTTGTTGTTGTGTTGTTTGTTGTTATTGGACGGCAAGATTTTAAAACAAACCTATGCGTAAACCAAGACAAAACACGCCCTCCCCTCCTCCACTGGTTTTATGTGTGTGTGTGTTGTTATGTGACGCCAAGATTTTAAACAAACCAGGCCCCTAACTAAACCAAATAAAACCAAAACCTCCTCCCAAACGCAAGGCCAAACCAAACCAAACCTTCCCTCCCTAAACCAGGCCTAACCCGGGGGGCTAACCTAATCCTCTCCCCCCCCCCCCTCCCCCTCCTTGCAATGTTTAAGTTTGAGGCACTTGAGGAGCTGACCTGGGTGGGAGTCCAACAGCCAGCTAGGCAGCCAAGGAGCAAGCGCACATAGGCCACTCCCTTGCCACCATGCACCTTCCTCTCTGTGCTAGTGGTGGTGGCTGCGCGGACTTCACGCACGGATCTATGTCGGGCTTGGCCGCTGCTGCCCTAATCAACACCGAGGCTGACGATGCGGATTGTCCAACAACCAGATTGGCCGCAATGGGCTCTGCTAGCTCGTAGGTGCAGTTGGCCCAGTCGGCCCCACGTCCGCAGCCCCCCCTTCAGGTGGACCTCTCAGGCAACCCATCCCCACAGACAGCCAGCAGCTCTTGGCAGCTGAGGAAGGCAGGCCCTGGCAAGTGCAGCAGGCATGGGCAGCAAAAGGAATCCAAGGACTAAGTGAATCCAGGACAAGTGGATAACGCCACTCCCCACAGACAGCCAGCTGCTGTAGTAGCTGAGGAGGCAGGCTCTGGCAAGTGAGCAGGCTGGCAGCAAAGGACTTCTGGACTAGTGAATAGATTCAAATACAATGTTTCGCCCTAATGAATGGACCAGCATGTGTGACCAGCGCTTATATAAATGGTATCGGCTGGTCCCAAAATGTGCATGGGTGCACGTAGAGGGGGGTTTTTAAGAGTGATATGTGGGTAAGAAATGGTAATAGGAAAAATGAAATGAAATTTTTCATTTTAGTAGGTAGAAAGAGTGGTAGAAAAATGGAAATGCATTTCATATTTAGAGTGTCCGTTGTACGCCGGATTTAGAAAAATATATTTGAAGATGATGAGAACAATTGAAACTTGAAATTGGTTGATAAAGACTCTTAGCACGTAAGCTGGTCATGAAATCATGATTCCTTTGAAGGGTGAAATTACAGAATCCAATGTATTAAAATGCGATAACGAAATGCACAATTAAATTATCATGCAAATGAGATTTTTTAGTATTCGTGCAGATTGACTGCAGTGGCTCGGCCTGCTTTACATTACATTACATGTTAAAGTCTACTTGACACCGCGAGGGTGTATGTATGAGACTGCTGTGCTTTAAACAAAAAGAAAATGCACCCACAGCGAAACCCCATTACATTCAGGGGTTGTGGTTCGAGGACAAACAAACAAACTCCACCACCGTTTTTGGTGCGTAGGTGTTTAACTGTAGCGTTGTACAGTTACAAGTCAATACTATAATAACACACAAGGGGAATAGAAGAAAACAAGTAGACACGGAGGCTGGACGTTAACATGCAAGGGTATGTCAGGGGTTAATGGTAGGCGCCAGGGGATGTCGCCCCTACTGCTGCCAGCTCTCAGACCGGAGGGGGACTCAGACCTGGCGTTATACTGGGCTACTCTAGGGTATGACCATACCAATCATACACCCCATACCCCCCCCCCCCCCCCTCAATCCCTGGTATCTGGTAGACTAGAGTACCAGGGATTCCAACTTTTAAAAGTGGGGAGGAAAGTAATGATAAACGCCTGGTGGGCGCGTGGCTGTTAAAGGGAGCCCGTCGTACGCGGGTGGGAGCGGCTCCTACCCTCACGGACAAGATACCATCGGGTTGACGACGACCTGCAACGTCAAAGTGACCGAAGGGGAGTCGAACCCCGACTCTTCATTCATTAGCGACCTGGTCTACCACTAGACCATGTAATAGGTAAAGAGGCTTGTGGGGAGGATTTTCAGCTGAAAACTTTTGAAACAATTTCTAGAAACTCTTTAACATGTAATGAAAAGAGGTGAATCATTGTAATAGATATCCAAGCGCTTATTGGAACGTACTTCCAATATCAAAGACAGGAGGCACCAGATTTTCAACAAGTTAAAAAAGGGCTTTTTGACATGTTCAAACGAAACAAGCTTTATATATATAATCCGACCTGTGAGGAAGGAAGGTAATGACCTCTGGGGGGTTTACTGCTTTATCTAATAAGGAAGGACAACAGAACAAATCCAGGGCAATGTCTAATCAGAAACTTAATGCAAGTATCATACTATCATCCCAGCTCAAGTATGCATGTCCAGCATGGAGCACCCAGGGACAGCGGAGAGGGACTAGAAGCTGTTGGGAAGCTGCAGGCTTTGGCTGGGAACGCCTGCGACCAGCTAGGATTTGCTTGAAAGCTGCAGGGCTTGAGGTCAGGCCAGGTCAGCACGAGATAGCTTGTTGGGAATAGAGCTGCTGGGTAGCTGCATGTCTAGTAGGGAGCTGCGGGGACGCTGGCCAGTGTCAACTAGTTTGCTGGGATTGCTGCAGGCTTAAGGTCAAAGACAGGTCAGTGGGCGAGACGTGCACTCTCATGATCCCCCCTTATTTTGGGAACCTTAGATTGGTTCAAAACGTGGCAGAAATGCAGAACCGTGAAAGCCCTAAACAAATATGTAAACGTTATGTCCTTACATAATTATGTATGCATAATGCAATGCACGAACGTGGGCATGTGACCTCATTCGTCCTTGTTGATGAATGAATGCATACAGTGTGGTGGCAATGGGGTGACCATGTCATATTACAAAACTAAAATCAGTCCCAGGAGTGTATCATCCTCAGTGGAATGCTCCCCATGGATTTGGGATGCGCGATGCCTGAGCCAACTGTAATGGCTGACGCCTAAAACATTAATCATCGTCTGCACGGATCTGCAACCAGGTTTGGGATCTACAGAAAGCTTATACATTTCTCATGAACGATGCCACAGGTGCAAAGTTTTTCGCGAGCCCGAAAACAATTACCAACCTGAGAAAACGATGGCCATTTCGTCGAATACACACATCCTAAATTATCGTGGGCGGACACGAATTTGCATCATGGCTTATGAAAAAGGCTTGTGCTCGGTTTACGACCGTCGAGGACATGGGCCACTCAATAAGGTCACTAGAACTACAACGATGTCCTATAAGGACAATGTCTAGACTACTGGACTGCCTTAAACGGGCTGGATACCATGTTCACTATGAAATTGCCACCATGGGTACAACGGGGCACCATCCCAACATCCCTTTCTGACTCCTGACAAACCTTTTGGACTTGTGATAATCTCGTATTGAGGAGACTTTCGTTACTTCGGGAAGATGTAGCTACTGAATAAATTACAGAATATCAATTGTATCATCATGCATGGACAAGACATGATATACTATACCGATGGCAGTCAGTCGTACTTCCATGACGGGCGCACGGTGTCACAAGGACACGTGTCTATGCAGACCATCAGGGAACAGCGCTACTGGCTTCTTCAGAGCAACTCATTAGCCGATATACAATCCTGTAATATTAACAGGACTAGATTGTCGTGCCCTTAAATGGCGACAAAGTCCATTTCGCTCCTTATTTAGTTTCCAACGTAATTTTGCAATGTCGTCAATTTTATGGAGGCACACCTGCTCAATAACCCGGGGATTAGAAAGCACCCTGTTTTCTTTGTTCCTACAGTGACTGCGGCTACCTCGACTTCGGCTGTGGTGTCCTTAACTTCACGTTTGAGAGTGGACTTCCATTACTCGATGTAACAATGTTCAATTTCTTGGGTATCAGTATGAATCATCTTTCTCAATGGGACGTCTTCTTCATAGTTTCCTAGTACTACAGCATCTGGGCCTGGGAAAGCTTTTGGCCTGCTGAGGTTTTCAAACTCATTGAAGGTGATGTCCCTTAGCATCATAAGATGTTGTGTGCAGAATTCTAACAACTCTTAGGCTTGTCCCATTTGACTCTGAGTATCCTTAAAAGTCTAGTTATCTTTGCTGAGGGGGAGAACTTAAATGCCTGGCTTCTTAGGTGGGACATGTGACATATGCAGTCAGGCCAATGGTTTATGAGGTTGGTCAATTTAGGCTTGGTTCATGGAGCATTTCATATGGGGTTTGTCCACTGATAGAGGTGGGGGAGAGGTTTCTAAGGATGCTGCGTTCTTTACCATTATCTGCCCAGTACCTTGTTGGGGAATATTTAGATGAAAGACAGAGGCGCTGTAGATCTGTCATGGCAGGTTTCTGTTAAGGCGTTCTGCTAGCACCACTTTGGCAGATGGGTTTTCCATGGAAATGTGAACTGAAAGGGTGATTCCTCTTCTCTTGCACAGTTTTTGATTTGTTGCAGATGTATTCAGATCCATTGTCACAGAAATCTTTACCTATTTTGTTCTCTGTCATGACTTCCGTCATCTTTAAAGTGAATGATGGTGTTTTTGGCTAGTGTCCTTGGTTTTGTGGAAGGTGACTATGGAGTTATTTGGAGTATCGTCTAGGATACCTTGAAAAAGAAGCTGCCTACATTGGAGGCCGAGGATTTTTCATCTTTCCACTCAATTCAATTGTGCAGGATGGCCATGGGGCGGGTAGCCGCGTGTATAGAAGTGGGGTATGTGTTTTTGTCATTTTTTTTGAAAAGGACAAGACTTCACAGGTTTGCTTTCTCATTTTTGTTGAATGCAGCTGCTGTGATCTCGTTTCCAATAAACATATCTTCTGAAGACATCCTAGCTAGTGAACTGTAAGCCAGCAGGTGGCCCAATCTGATGTGTTGGAGTTCAGCTTGCCCATGGCAATTTCTAGTCAGCACATTGGATCAATTGTATTTTGTCTGATCTTACAACGGGTATCAAAGGTAGGAGATTCCTTTTCTTTGGTCCTGTGATGAGGACTTTGTTGTTGAATAGACATTGGTGCGGCCGATGCATTCTAGAGAGTTGAAATTGTATTGAATGGAAGGGGGTTTGTTTCTTTGATAGCTGATGCAAATGGAAAACAAGTTGGTGTGCGGATCTGAGTTGAGAATGAACATTGAGGGGTTTGTGGATCTTTCCTTTGACGGTTATAATAAGATGGTGTGTGGGGTTGTTTGTTTGGACCTTTAGAATATTGTTTTAGGATGGAAGAAACTGTGTGGGTGTGGAGAGAGGGAGGGAGTGGTGTGGTGGGGGGGATAGGGGGGAGGGTGAAAGGGGAATGAAGGGGGATGGGTTGGGCCATGTTGGCAGCTACATCCACCCATATAATGTACAAGTACCAGCACGGTCCGGTTTCCATCAAATAGCCATGGCCTAGCTTAAAGTTTAGCATGATTAGGTCAGATTTAGGCGTAGTACGTTAGTCAGTTGAGATTGGTCCATCAATTGCCAATCTTCCCCTAGTCCATGCTATGTACGCTATGGGTACAAGGTTGGAGATAAACGACATTAAAACGTCCTAACCCTATTACCTTAGTGGTAACATGAGTGTTTGCTCAATTTTGGCAAGTGGTCTTCATGAGGTAGTATAGAGACTGCATCATTGTTAGCCCTAGGGTGGCAGTTGTACAATTTGTTACTGTAAATGACATGTTATAACATGTTTAGCCTACAAGCTAAAAAATTAGTATATATAACTTATTATAATCCGAACACGGGATGGAGAAACAAAAAGATAGGCCACACCCTCACTAAAAAACCTGGGAGGGCGAAACCCCCCCCCCCCCCCCCCCCCCCCCTCTTAAAAAAGAAAATAACCCATTTTTGAAAACTTAGATAGGGAATTCCTGGGTTTTACAGTATGGCGGCACATTAATGGCATCCTCAGACATCCCACATGGGGGTTGTGTGATAGTCAAAAATCAGTTTTGCACCCCCTCTGGGTTGCCCGAGTAACCGTAGTCCACATTTCAACTTGCAGGGGGCAGCCCTAAAAAATGGGAATTCTCATTATTTTAAAACAAAAACAGTAAGCACCTCAAGTAGAGCAGGACAATTATCTCAGCATGGTTTCAGCTACACTTCCCTTGGGTCCCAACCCAACTTGTAGTACGTGGTAAAGAATGGCGCGTTTCGGTGTTGTCGCATGGTGGAGGGGTCGGGCAGTGGTTGGGTGGGTTGGGGGTTGGGGTTGGGTTGGGGGTTGGGGGTTGGGGGGGGGGCTGGGGGCATCCCCCCCCCCACCCCCACCCCCACCCCCCCATTCACCAACCATGCTCACCCATATTACCACCATTCATCCACCCATATTATCAACACATACCCAGCCATTCACCCCACTGTTACTCTGGCTGGGCTGGGGTTGTTTGGGGGGGGGGGGGGGGGGGGGGGGGTAATTACTTATTGCACTAGGGTCCAAAGGTGGTGGCCCAATAGACTACCCTTACCAAGGCTTACTTATGGGTGGTTCAAAATGTCTTTGGAGGTCTGAAGTAATAAAAGTTAGCAAAAACAAAAATGAGGGCTGACCCCCCCCCCCTAAATGAGGTGCTCAGAATGACTGAAAAGTAACTTAAATATCGCCATGATACATGCGGTTACAGCCCTGTTCTCAGAAAAAATCGATCGGCATGACTGAACATTTTGAGGCCTGGGCTCCTCCTGACCGACAGCAAAATTTAACGCTTCGAAAGATTTCACGTTCATTTTGAGGGGGGTTATTATAATTTCACGTCTTTAATTCACGTTTGTTTTTCAGAGGGATATAAATTGACGTCACACATTTCACGGTTCAAATTTGATGAAATCCATTTAAATGTTTCAACTTGAACATGTTACACTGATTCATTGCCTGTTCTTAAAATCACAATACAGACTTGTGATAACATTGTGTACCGGTATTCATGAGTGTGGTATAGGTAGTGGTGTTCATACTATTACCGTAGACAATGTACCGTTGTATCAAGGTACATGGTTATTTTAGATTTCCGGAGCGATATGTCTTGAGCACTCTCACAGGGAAGGAACTAGGGCGTGTGCTTACAATCGTGATAGCATGTCAAGCGACATGGAAGGTATAAGAAGGGAAAGGCGACAGTACCTCAGGGTACTGCCGCCGGTAGGTGCCGGACCTAACGGGCGGAGGCACTACTATGGAAGCTTCTAGGCAGAAGGCCTGGCGCCCCAATACACTCTAGCTGGACCGGGAGAACCGGTCTATAACAGTTATAGGGTTTGCAAGGAGGGAAGTACTCTGCATCAAATCATTTAATCACTTAATTACCTGCTCAGTTAATTTGAGTTCTAGGACCAGCAACGAAGGTATCTCATAAACAAGAGCACACACTGTTCATGTATTGCTCAGCTAGCTGCTCAGTTAATTCGAGTTCTAGGACCTGCAACTAAGGCATCTCATAAACAAGAGCACACAGTGCTCATGTATTGCTCAGCTAGCTGCTCGGTTAATTTGAGTTCGAAGACCTGCAACTAAAGCATCTCATAAACAAGAGCACACACTGTTCATGTATTGCTCTGCTTGCTACTCGGTTAATTTGAGTTCTAGGACCTGCAACGAAGGTATCTCACACATAAGAGCACACAGTGCTCATGTATTGCTCAGCTAGCTGCTCGGTTAATTTGAGTTCTAGGACCTGCAACTAAAGTATCTCATAAACAAGAGCACACACTGTTCATGTATTGCTCAGCTAGCTACTCAGTTAATTGGAGTACTAGCGACCTGCAACTAAAGCATCTCATAAAACAAGAGCACACACTGTTTCATGTATTGCTCAGCTAGCTGCTCAGTTAATTTTAGTTCTAGGTCCTCATCGTAGGTATCTCATACATAAGAGCACACAGTGCTCATGTATTTGCTCATCTAGCTGCTCATTTTAATTTGAGTTATAGGTCCTGCAACGAAGGTATCTCACACATAAGAGCACACAGTGCTCATGTATTGCTCATCTAGCTGCTCGGTTAATTTGAGTTCTAGGACCTGGCAACTAAGGCATCTTTCATAAACAAGAGCACACACTGTTCATGTATTGCTCAGCTAGCTACTCGGTTAATTTCGTTTTGAGTTCTAGGACCAGCAACGAAGGTATCTCATAAACAAGAACACACCGTTTTCATGTATCTGCTCAGCTAGTGCTGCTCAGTTAATTTCAGTTCTAGGACCTGCAACTAAGGCATCTCATAAACAAGAGCACACACTGTACTCATAGGACCAGCAACGAAGGTATCGCTCAGCTAGCTCTACTCGGTTTAATTTTGAGTTCGAAGACCTGCAACTAAAGCATCTCATAAACAAGAGCACACCAGTGCTCATGTATTGCTTCAGCTTGCTACTCGGTTTAATTTGAGTTTCTAGACCTGCAACAAAGGTATCTCACACATAAGAGCACACAGTGCTCATGTATTGCTCATCTAGCTGCTCGGTTAATTTGAGTTCTAGGACCTGCAACTAAGGCATCTCATAAACAAGAGCACACACTGTTCATGAATTGCTCAGCTAGCTACTCGGTTAATTTGAGTTCTAGGACCAGCAACGAAGGTATCTCATAAACAAGAGCACACAGTGCTCATGTATTGCTCAGCTATCTACTCGGTTAATTTGAGTTCGAAGACCTGCAACTAAAGCATCTCATAAACAAGAGCACACACTGTTCATGTATCGATCAACTTGCTACTCGGTTAATTTGAGTTCTAGGACCTGCAACAAAGGTATCTCACACATAAGAGCACACAGTGCTCATGTATTGCTCATCTAGCTGCTCGGTTAATTTGAGTTCTAGGACCTGCAACTAAGGCATCTCATAAACAAGAGCACACACTGTTCATGAATTGCTCAGCTAGCTACTCGGTTAATTTGAGTTCTAGGACCAGCAACGAAGGTATCTCATAAACAAGAGCACACAGTGTTTCATGTATTTGCTCAGCTATCTACTCGGTTAATTTGAGTTCGAAGACCTGCAACTAAAGCATCTCATAAACAAGAGCACACACTGTTCATGTATTTCTCCAACTTGCTACTCGGTTAATTTGAGTTCTAGGACCTGCAACGAAGGTATCTCACACATAAGAGCACACAGTGCTCATGTATTCCTCATCTAGCTGCTCGGTTAATTTGAGTTCTAGGACCAGCAACTAAAGGCATCTCATAAACAAGAGCACACACTGTTCATGTATTGCTCAGCTAGCTACTCGGTTTAATTTGAGTTCTAAGGACCAGCAACGAAGGTATCTCATAAACAAGAGCACACAGTGTTCATTGTATTGCTCAGCTATCTACTCGGTTAATTTGAGTTCGAAGACCTGCAACTAAAGCATCTCATAAACCAAGAGCACACACTGTTCATGTATTGCTCAGCTTTGCTACTCGGTTAATTTGAGTTCTAGACCTGCAACGAAGGTATCTCACACATAAGAGCACACAGTGGCTCATGTATTCCCTCATTCTAGCTGCTCGTTAAATTTGAGTTGTAGGACCTGCAACTAAGGCATCTCATAAACAAGAGCACACACTGTTCATGTATTGCTCAGCTAGCTACTCGGTTAATTTGAGTTCTAAGACCTGCAACGAAAAGGTATCTCATAAACAAGAGCACACAGTGTTCATGTATTGCTCAGCTATCTACTCGGTTAATTTGAGTTCGAAGACCTGCAACTAAAGCATCTCATAAACAAGAGCACACACTGTTCATGTATTGCTCAGCTTGCTACTCGGTTAATTTGAGTTCTAGGACCTGCAACGAAGGTATCTCACACATAAGAGCACACAGTGCTCATGTATTCCTCATCTAGCTGCTCGGTTAATTTTGAGTTGTAGACCGCAACTAAGGCATCTCATAAACAAGAGCACACACTGTTCATGTATTGCTCAGCTAGCTACTCGGTTAATTTGAGTTCTAGGACCAGCAACGAAGGTATCTCATAAACAAGAGCACACAGTGTTCATGTATTGCTCAGCTATCTACTCGGTTAATTTGAGTTCGAAGACCTGCAACTAAAGCATCTCATAAACAAGAGCACACACTGTTCATGTATTGCTCAGCTTGCTACTCGGTTAATTTGAGTTCTAGGACCTGCAACGAAGGTATCTCACACATAAGAGCACACAGTGCTCATGTATTCCTCATCTAGCTGCTCGGTTAATTTGAGTTGTAGGACCTGCAACTAAGGCATCTCATAAACAAGAGCACACACTGTTCATGTATTGCTCAGCTAGCTACTCGGTTAATTTGAGTTCTAAGACCTGCAACAAAGGTATCTCATAAACAAGAGCACACAGTGTTCATGTATTGCTCAGCTATCTACTCGGTTAATTTGAGTTCGAAGACCTGCAACTAAAGCATCTCATAAACAAGAGCACACACTGTTCATGTATTGCTCTGCTTGCTACTCGGTTAATTTGAGTTCTAGGACCTGCAACGAAGGTATCTCACACATAAGAGCACACAGTGCTCATGTATTGCTCAGCTAGCTGCTCGGTTAATTTGAGTTCTAGGACCTGCAACTAAAGTATCTCATAAACAAGAGCACACACTGTTCATGTATTGCTCAGCTAGCTACTCAGTTAATTGGAGTACTAGGACCTGCAACTAAAGCATCTCATAAACAAGAGCACACACTGTTCATGTATTGCTCAGCTAGCTGCTCAGTTAATTTTAGTTCTAGGTCCTGCATCGTAGGTATCTCATACATAAGAGCACACAGTGCTCATGTATTGCTCATCTAGCTGCTCATTTAATTTGAGTTATAGGTCCTGCAACGAAGGTATCTCACACATAAGAGCACACAGTGCTCATGTATTGCTCATCTAGCTGCTCGGTTAATTTGAGTTCTAGGACCTGCAACTAAGGCATCTCATAAACAAGAGCACACACTGTTCATGTATTGCTCAGCTAGCTACTCGGTTAATTTGAGTTCTAGGACCAGCAACGAAGGTATCTCATAAACAAGAACACACCGTTCATGTATTGCTCAGCTAGCTGCTCAGTTAATTTCAGTTCTAGGACCTGCAACTAAGGCATCTCATAAACAAGAGCACACACTGTTCATGTATCGCTCAGCTAGCTACTCGGTTAATTTGAGTTCGAAGACCTGCAACTAAAGCATCTCATAAACAAGAGCACACAGTGCTCATGTATTGCTCAGCTTGCTACTCGGTTAATTTGAGTTCTAGGACCTGCAACAAAGGTATCTCACACATAAGAGCACACAGTGCTCATGTATTGCTCATCTAGCTGCTCGGTTAATTTGAGTTCTAGGACCTGCAACTAAGGCATCTCATAAACAAGAGCACACACTGTTCATGAATTGCTCAGCTAGCTACTCGGTTAATTTGAGTTCTAGGACCAGCAACGAAGGTATCTCATAAACAAGAGCACACAGTGCTCATGTATTGCTCAGCTATCTACTCGGTTAATTTGAGTTCGAAGACCTGCAACTAAAGCATCTCATAAACAAGAGCACACACTGTTCATGTATCGATCAACTTGCTACTCGGTTAATTTGAGTTCTAGGACCTGCAACAAAGGTATCTCACACATAAGAGCACACAGTGCTCATGTATTGCTCATCTAGCTGCTCGGTTAATTTGAGTTCTAGGACCTGCAACTAAGGCATCTCATAAACAAGAGCACACACTGTTCATGAATTGCTCAGCTAGCTACTCGGTTAATTTGAGTTCTAGGACCAGCAACGAAGGTATCTCATAAACAAGAGCACACAGTGCTCATGTTTTGCTCAGCTATCTACTCGGTTAATTTGAGTTCGAAGACCTGCAACTAAAGCATCTCATAAACAAGAGCACACACTGTTCATGTATCGATCAACTTGCTACTCGGTTAATTTGAGTTCTAGGACCTGCAACGAAGGTATCTCACACATAAGAGCACACAGTGCTCATGTATTGCTCATCTAGCTGCTCGGTTAATTTGAGTTCTAGGACCAGCAACTAAGGCATCTCATAAACAAGAGCACACACTGTTCATGTATTGCTCAGCTAGCTACTCGGTTAATTTGAGTTCTAGGACCAGCAACGAAGGTATCTCATAAACAAGAGCACACAGTGTTCATGTATTGCTCAGCTATCTACTCGCTTAATTTGAGTTCGAAGACCTGCAACTAAAGCATCTCATAAACAAGAGCACACACTGTTCATGTATTGCTCAGCTTGCTACTCGGTTAATTTGAGTTCTAGGACCTGCAACGAAGGTATCTCACACATAAGAGCACACAGTGCTCATGTATTCCTCATCTAGCTGCTCGGTTAATTTGAGTTGTAGGACCTGCAACTAAGGCATCTCATAAACAAGAGCACACACTGTTCATGTATTGCTCAGCTAGCTACTCGGTTAATTTGAGTTCTAAGACCTGCAACAAAGGTATCTCATAAACAAGAGCACACAGTGTTCATGTATTGCTCAGCTATCTACTCGGTTAATTTGAGTTCGAAGACCTGCAACTAAAGCATCTCATAAACAAGAGCACACACTGTTCATGTATTGCTCAGCTTGCTACTCGGTTAATTTGAGTTCTAGGACCTGCAACGAAGGTATCTCACACATAAGAGCACACAGTGCTCATGTATTCCTCATCTAGCTGCTCGGTTAATTTGAGTTGTAGGACCTGCAACTAAGGCATCTCATAAACAAGAGCACACACTGTTCATGTATTGCTCAGCTAGCTACTCGGTTAATTTGAGTTCTAGGACCAGCAACGAAGGTATCTCATAAACAAGAGCACACAGTGTTCATGTATTGCTCAGCTATCTACTCGGTTTAATTTGAGTTCGAAGACCTGCAACTAAAGCATCTCATAAACAAGAGCACACACTGTTCATGTATTGCTCAGCTTGCTACTCGGTTAATTTGAGTTCTAGGACCTGCAACGAAGGTATCTCACACATAAGAGCACACAGTGCTCATGTATTCCTCATCTAGCTGCTCGGTTAATTTGAGTTGTAGGACCTGCAACTAAGGCATCTCATAAACAAGAGCACACACTGTTCATGTATTGCTCAGCTAGCTACTCGGTTAATTTGAGTTCTAAGACCTGCAACAAAGGTATCTCATAAACAAGAGCACACAGTGTTCATGTATTGCTCAGCTATCTACTCGGTTAATTTGAGTTCGAAGACCTGCAACTAAAGCATCTCATAAACAAGAGCACACACTGTTCATGTATTGCTCAGCTTGCTGCTCGGTTAATTTGAGTTCTAGGACCTGCAACGAAGGTATCTCACACATAAGAGCACACAGTGCTCATGTATTCCTCATCTAGCTGCTCGGTTAATTTGAGTTGTAGGACCTGCAACTAAGGCATCTCATAAACAAGAGCACACACTGTTCATGTATTGCTCAGCTAGCTACTCGGTTAATTTGAGTTCTAGGACCAGCAACTAAGGCATCTCATAAACAAGAGCACACTGTGTTCATGTATTGCTCATTTAAACCCTAATCTCGCCCTTAAACTCAATTTGACGGTTTTTTCGTCTTGTGATATAGTATACGCCTCGATTTCACGGTTGCTCTTGTGAAATTAAAGCGTTACATTTTGCTGTCAGTACGGTAATTACTTAAAAGTAAATGACCAAGCTGACCTATCTGTAGCTGTACAATGTAATGACTGATCGAATGGACGATCATTACAGTCAATATGTTGACCACATTGAGGATTTGAAACAACTGATCAAAACAAGCGGCACTCTTGTGTACATGTACCCAAATTAGGCTTTAGTACATGTACTTACATGTACCCAAATTAGGATTAAGTACATGTAAGTACATCTGCCCAAATTAGGCTTTAGTACATTTAAGCACATGTACTTACATGTACCCAAATTAGGCTTCAGTACATGTAAGTACATGTACCCAAATTAGGCTTTAGTACATGTAAGTACATCTACCCAAATTAGGCTTTAGTACATGTAAGCACATGTACTTACATGTACCCAAATTAGGCTTAAGTACATGTACCCAAATTAGGCTGTAGTACATGTAAGCACATGTACTTACATGTACCCAAATTAGCCTTAAGTACATGTAAGTACATCTACCCAAATTAGGCTTAATGCAACCTCCTGCCGTTTCCTGTGAAAGGCAAGACGGACATGGCGTTCATCTAGGTTGATTAGCTTTAATCCACCTTTGATCTACCTTGATCCTTACACGACCTAGGTTAAGTTAATCCTTAATCGACTTGTAATCCTGGATTAGGCCTTAATCGACCTCCAATATTGTAATCCCACTAAACTCGATTAAAATCAGTTTAAATTATTAACCAACTCGATTAAACCCGCCCTGATTTGGAATGCCCCAGCCCAGCCCAGCCCAGCCTAGCCCATACATAGGCAAGTAGTAGGAAGTAGTAGAATCCACTAGATACCGCTAACAATTACAAGGAGGCGATGCATAATCCCCCAGGTAACAGGGGTCCCCCCATAGGCAACCAAGGAATCGGCCGTTCAAACAGCAATGTTGATTCAAGTAGCTACTCATGCGCTGCGAGTTTCGCCTAATGCTCATGCGTCATCCTCCTAAATTTATGCCCCGAACGCGGAAGTGCAGTGAAAGGGAGCAGACAGAATGCGATGGGTTGGATTACATTCCGCTACGGAGGGCAGTCCCTGCCTGCGTAGCTACTCATGCGCTGCGAGTTGCCCCTAATTCTCATGCGTCATCCTCCTAAATTTATGCCCCGAACGCGGAAGTGCAGTGAAAGGGAGCAGACAGAATGCGATGGGTCGGGTTACAGTGCGCGTGGGAGGGCAGTCCCTGCCTGCGTAGCTACTCATGCGCTGCGAGTTGCGCCTAATGCTCATGCGTCATCCTCCTAAACCGATGCTCTGAACGCGGAAGTGCAGTGAAAGGGAGCAGACAGGCTGCGATGGGTCGGATTACAGTGCGCCTGGGAGGGCAGTCCCTGGTACGTAAGCACAACAAGCATTCGACACCCTTAGGTACACCCTAGGGTGCCGAATACGCCTTAAGGGTGCCGATAAGGGTGCCGACGACCCCCTATTTTGGCAGTGTTTCCTAAACCATGCCTGCCCTTCAAAATTCTTTGCTATTATAACATGGGAGGGCTGAGAGGTACTACGACGGGTGGGGAATGGGCAAGAGGGGGAGGCCGTAGGGCTGGGGACCATGTGGCGGGGAGAAGGGTGTAGAGAAACCGGAAGATGAACCTCCCGTCTAACTTCTCCCAACTCCTCTCAAATCCACTGACTGGGTCTCTTGGATCGAGTGATCTAGCAATGTCTCCCAATCTACTCTATGCGCTATTTGCCGCAGCATAATATCTTTCATGCAGCCCATCAGAAGAAAAGCCAGCGGTGTCATTGTCCGGAGACATTAGGTATGCAAACCGATCAGGGTTGGACATCACAAACCCAGGGAAGTCAGGATAGGGCAGTGTTTTTGTGAGCTTGGGGTAACGGTCAGTGGCCATTCTTGCCACGCCCTCTCTGTTCATGAGGTCAAGACCCAAGCGAACTCGCCTCAGTATGTTTGACACGTTGCTCACATGTTCTAGGTTGTGCTCAGAGTGTGAGTAGCTCTGCAGCTTCCAGTGTACCTCGTCAATGGTCCGGAAACACCAAGTGCAGTGCCAGGATGCATTATTGAGGATTGAAAGTTGAATGCCGAGTTCAAAATAATCCCTCATTCGAAGCACATTTGGTGTAAAACTTCTTAATTGCTCAGTAGACTTGTACAGCATTGCCCTTGGACCCATGGTCCAATGTAGCACAGGGATAGCACGTTCCATTAAGTAGTACATCAGCGGCGACCCCGCAGCAAGTGGATATGAAAATTCAACACAATGCTTCATCGCAAACGCTGTCCTGGGTTTCAAAATTTCATCTGTGTCAGACACTACCAAGATGTCTCCAGCTTCAGGTAAATCTCTAGGGTCCAGAGTGGCAAGGCCTCTGGAAAACAGAGCTTCTCTATGATACATCTCCCTTATCCAGTCAGGCGTGCTAAAGGGCTGCGTTCCATCCTTCCGTTTAGGAAATGGGTTTAAGACTCCCGAAGACTTCAACTCCCCAAGCAAGACGTAATGCACCTTGCGTGTGATGTCAGCGGGCAAGCTGGCCAAGGGGGTGGCGATGTTGGCTCGCTTCGGGTTCCCACGAAAAGTCATCAAGCTCTCGACAATTATGAAGTGGTCGACGACGGGATGTAGCTCTTGGAGCCGTATCTCCACCAAGTCACTATCCCTTCCAAAAATGAAGCAGTCGTAGATCTTGGGAACTCGGCTTTCCACCAGACGTGTTTTTTTCTGGTAAATGCTGCAAAAGTGAGCGAGGTTCTGGAACCTCTCACCTTGAACAATAAGGGGGCCGTCCTCGCTGCGATTGAAGCTGAGGGGCACACCTTCGGAACCTTGCATCTGAACCAGACAACTGAGCAGGGCGGGCACGAGGACGAGGATTTGTGCCCATGCCCGACAGCTTTTACTTTTGTCTTTAATGCAATCATCACTTGTCCCTATTTGCGTCATAATAATCGTAAGGGGCGAGATGGGATGTAGAGGGAAGAAAAAAGAAAGCCGGCCTCGTAGTGGCCGAGGGAGGTCAAAGCTGCGCTGGTCCAAGCTCCACAGGTTCGCAGGGTGGTGTTAGACAGTAATTAATTTTGAAGCTTCGCAGGTCTGCAGAGCGAATGCTAAGTACTGAGGCAATCTATTAAAAGCAAGCCACCTTGGCAGATTCAGAGGTTGGAAGTGCACCAGTTCAATTCAATTGCGCAGTTCGAAGTTACCATAAGCGCAATTTGCACGTTGCGCGCAACTACCAGGTCCAGCCGATGGCGGTTTGCAGGCGATGGCACAGGGTCGCTCGTAAAAAGAAAAGACAGCCGGCACGTAGATTAGGGTGTGGTTTTGCAGGGGCTGGTTTCTCGCGGACATTAAATTGTCGATGATCTGAAAGCCCTCCAACCTCGGAGGGGGGAAGTTAGTCCGGGGGCTCTTGGTCCGGGGGCTATCTGACTGGGATATCAGCGAATCAGATCTCATGTTCTAACGCACGTGGCGCACCGTTTGAATTGAAGCACGCAGTTCAAGGGGGGAAGCTGCCTGCCTCGGGCATCGCCTCGTTCCCTTTCGAATTTCAATTTTCTGCCCACACCAACTCTCTTTCCATAGCGTTATTCCTTGCCATGCGCCCCCTCCTCCCTTCTTTCTTCCTACCATTTTGATCGGACGGCGAAACTGTCCCTTCTGTCAACCACGCGCGCCCACGTCCCCGCCATCATCAACATCATGCCAGCCAGCTCGTAATATTAGCAGCATGCAGCAATTAGGCTATACTAATGATATCAGGAGGCTGCACCACCGCGCTCTTGCCCCAGTCTCAGGGGGATGCGTTCGAAACGGTAGGAGGGGAGGAAGGACGAGGAGGCGCATGCATAGCGACAGGGCGGATGTGGTCAGCAGGGCTTGGCCCCAAGTTACTAGGAACGTAAGCTGGTGGTGCCGATTTGTCGAGGGAGGGAGGCTGATTAACAATTAGCTAGTATCCGAGCTAGCCACTCGGATGCAAGATGCAAGGTTGCGGGAAATTATTTCTTCAGCTCGTGCACGCGCAGCAGCAGGATTTCCGAGATAAGCGGTAAGAGGCCGGGTGTCGTTCAGCTGACGTGCGATGTCCGAGGCAGGCAGCTTCCCCCCTTGAACTGCGTGCTTCAATTCAAACGGTGCGCCACGTGCGTTCGGACAGGAGATCTGATTTGCTGATATCCCTGTCAGATAGCCCCCGGACGAAGAGCCCCCGGAGGGTGGATTCCCATTGGACTGGATGGGTAAAGTCGGTTGTAGTACTGGATGGGTCGGTATTTGTCGGTTGGGCCCTTTGGATGGGTCGTTGAGCTCTTTGGATGGTTCGTGCATCCGTACACTGCCACCCATCCAAAACGCACTCCCATTGCAAGCGACTGGATGGGTGCAGCAATACACGCATGTACCACCGGGAACCTTCGCAGGTACTTTCAATCAATAGTCGCAAGAAAAGACGGATCGATCGTTGACAGTTCAATTTCTTGCGCTGATCCATCCAAGATCCATCTACTCCTCTTCTCAAGACCGCACTCCGCGACCTGAAGTCATACCTCGCGGCGTCCAATTCTTTCTTTCAATCTTTCCACGCGATGAGCATGTCAGCCATGGAGCTATTCCGGCTCCTTTTCTTAATAATTCATAATTATTCCTGCTGTAAACCGTTCTCGATCGGGCGCCATAGCTTGCGCAGGCGCTGCTTGTTCTACGGTAGCCTCTCTTCCGGGGAATGAGCATGAACGTCTAGCCACTACCGTGGCTATGATGCTCAAGAGTATTTACCCGCACTAGACCAGACGAGGAAGCGGGAAATTGAGTTTGCGGAACAGTGTCCACAGCTGCAGTCTTGTATTGAGCGAGTTAGGCGTCCAATTCGGCATCGGTGGCATAATCCCACAAGCCTTCCGTCGCCATGTTGCAGAGCGATGAAAGACGAAAAAGAAAAGTAGAATGAAGAAGGGGCGTCGAATGGAGAAGAAATTGGTAGAATGTCCCAGATAATGTCTTGCTCGAAGATGATCTGTGATCCAAAAGTTCGGAAACTCCTGGCTAATGAAACTAGCAGGTCGGTTGAAGAAAGCTATACGCGTCAGTTGCGCGACCGTCGCCGGATCAATGCCGGACTGTGCCGGAAGGAGCCGGATATTTTGCGACCCATCCAGAGCCATCCAACCCACACCTCGGTCGAGGGCCTGGATGGATTTTGGCTTTTGGATGGGTCGTCTGGATGGGTATTTCGTCAGTACATCCGTACAAATACGAACCATCCAAAACCCCTATGGGAAGGTAAACACTGGATGGGTCGTCGGTTATCCGTACTTAACGACCCATCCAGACCCATCCTGCCCCAATGGGAATCCACCCTAACTTCCCCCCTCCTCCAACCTCATCGAGAGAATCCTTGGTGCTCGCCGGTGCTCGCCGGGCTGGACTTCAGCGGATCGATCCCGCTGAAGTTTTGCATTCCGCTGAAGTCCACGTAGGATCCGCTGAAGTCCACGTCGGCCTTCAGCGGTCAAAAAAGCCAGCGTGGACTTCAGCGGGACAGACAGCTACACGTCCTAAAAGACGAAAAGGGAGTAGTGATAGTAGCCATAGTACCCCTTTGTACCCTTTTTACCCCTTTGTGATCAAGGGCGGCGATCAGGGCTGGGTCTGGAGTGTAGGTTCAGTGTGACCGATATACAGGCCAAAGCTCATGTTATTGGCTTTCAACCTGTGCAACACCGAAAACTCTTATGAGGCGCGCATCGCAACCAGAGCATGAAAATAGGAGCGTTCAGATCATCGACAATGTGGTGTGTGGTGAGGTGTGAGGAGTGGTGGTGTGGTGTTGCGGTGTGTTGTGGTGTGTTGTGGTGTGGTGGTGTGTGGTGAGGCGTGAGGAGTGGTGGTGGTGTGGTGTGGTGTGTGGTGTGTGTTGTTGTGTGGTTCCGGAATCCCTATGCGCATTTAATTTGTGTAAGTGCTTTGGTGGTTTTGGTGTGTGGTGTGGTGTGTGGTGGTGTGTGTGTGGTGTGGTGTGGTGTGGTGTGGTGTGGTTCCGGAATCCCTATGCACATTTAATTTGTGTAAGTGCTTTGGTGGTTGGCTACAGTGCAAGCAAACAGAATTCCCCACTCAACCTCACGTCCCGTAACAAGGCAAACCCATACATGTATTTATCTTTTTTAAGTGCCATATATCTCACAACCCCCCTGCCCCCCCCCCCCCCCCCCCCCCCCCCCCCCCCCCCCCCCTACCCCCCCCCCCCACACACACCCTACACATACCCCCACACAGGTATCCACCTCAGACATCAACGAGTACCAGGCCAATGTGAAGAATCAGATCAAGCGATCTTTGAGTGACATTGAGAGGGAGTGGGAAGGACCCTCGCTATTATCCGAGTGGTGCATTGTCTTCATTCGCCCATTTGGAGTGAATGCACAT
>JAJSRW010001107.1:0-7500 GCA_022414725.1 Microglena sp. YARC | reverse complement strand
ACCCCTTTGTCCGACCCTTTCTTCTTCACAACCCGTTGTTTGTTCGTTTGTTCGCGTCGCATTACAGTCTACTTGCTGCGATAGGGCGGTCAACTCCCTGGGTTACCTCTAGTGATCGAGATCTACCGACATGGCCATCCAGGAAACCTCGAAACCACGCCTAGGGTTTCTAACTTTGCCGGGATGTATTGGCAGCAACGTTCCCTTCCAGTGAATAATGGCTCGTACCAAGCAGATAGCCCGCAATTTCACGGGCGGCAAGGCCCCTGATAATCAATTGCCGAGGAAGGAGACGAAGAAGTCGGCCAGCTTGCCTTGTCTACTTGGCGGCAAGAAGCCCCATTGCTAAATGTGCGTATTTTTCAATGTTCAATTGCGGTAAAATCACATAGGCAATCAATAGAGGGAGTGGGGTGGCTCTCCCTGGGCCAATACTGGTGTGGGTATTTGCGGGTTGTCTATCTGTGGATTGCCGCTCCATGCGATAGGGTTTCACTTCCTTTGCGTGCGCTTGCGTCATCGGCCGGAAAAGCTAGCGAGTATCAGCATCAATTGCGGTTCACTCGATCGTTTTATGTCTTGGTGACTACTTCTGTACTTCCTTAGAACTATAGCTGTAGATAGTTATAGCTTCCTGTAGACTGTGTCATCTTTCATGACACGGTGACAGCTCCTGGTGGGCTGCGTCCCCTGATCCCCTGACACGCGCTGTATTGCCTGCACCAGGCTTAAGATTCCTGGCTTAGGTTCTAGGTTAGGTTCCAGGCTTCCGCCCCTTCCACCGCTGGTGTCTAATGTGTGTCCCCAGTCCCTTTAATTATTCTCATCTTGCATTAAAAGATTGACGCGTTTGACCGCTGCGAGTATCTCTCCACTCTTGAAGTGTCTAAGCTGATAGCGAGCACAACCTCGCAGAGCTGTGGCCCATGCGAGCGCCCTTGAGGTGTAGCTTGTTAGTACACTTCCTTATGACAGGCAGACGAGCACCTGCAGAGCTGTGGCCCATGTGAGCGCCCTTGAGGCAGCTTGCCACAGCAACGCAGGTGTGGCTTGTTAGAACACTTCGTTGTACCGGTCAGACGAGTGCCGGAAGAGCTGTGGCCCACGTGAGCGCCTTTGAGGCAGCTTGCCACAGCAATGCAGGTGCAAGTAGTAGCCACCAACGTACTTTAGGCAGGCAATATATAATTGAACATGCAACCCGCTCAGCCTTTTTCTCCCAAATGCCCGTGTGCAAACACACTCACTCACACACTTGTGCACCCTCTTTATTTGCAGCTTGCAAGGCGGATTTGAGGGGAGTATTCCGAAGACTCAACTTGGTAGTGGCTGTGAGGTTGGTGTTAAGCGATGGGGGGGCTGGGGGGGGAAGGTGTTGCTGGCCTGATCTGGTGTTTTGGCCCCACCAACCTCTACACCAGGGCATATGCCAGCAGGAGGTAGCGGTAGCCACATAGGTTTTGTAGGCAGGGAATATATAATGTAGCCTGTAACCCATACATTATTTTATTATTCCTTCCATATTACTTGTACCAACAGGCAGACGACCCCCTACATGCAGGGATTGTTGCTTCTGCACTGCCAGCATTTCTGTGGCGCCTGTAAGTGCCTTAAGGTGCTTGCCACAGAATGCATGCATGTGTATAGGTTAAGACTGTGCAGAACTGTAGGACCTTGTCACTCTTGCACGCACACATACACCCTGTGCACCGGAACATTGTTGCTTCTGCACTGCCGGCATTTCTGTGGCGCCTGTGAGTGCCTTGAGGTGCTTGCCACAGAATGCATGCATGTGTATATGATAACATTGTGCACTATTGTAGGACCAACCAGCCAATTTATCACTCAAACACATAGACATACACTCTGAAAACTGCGACGTTGCTTGTGCCCACTTACCTGAATGTAACACCTTACCTTATGCAGGACATCCTATGGAAACATCGCCCCCCCCCGTCCGTTCAGATGCACTACTTGATGATGGGCTGTCTGATGTATGGACTGATGGCGATGCTGATGTTGCCATGATGTGAGAGCGTTCTTAGTAGTGGTGAGTTTACGTTTCTGACATACTTGCTTCTTGCGTGTGTGGGTTGCTTGTGAATAAGTTAACACTGTGCACAACTGTAGGACCTTGTCGCTCTTGCACACACACATACACCTTGCGCATCCGAACATTGTTGCTTCTGCACTGCCGGCATTTCTGTGGCGCCCGTAAGTGCCTTAGGGTGCTTGCCAAAGAATGCATGCATGTGTATAGGTTTACACTGTGCACAACTGTAGGACCTTGTCGCTCTTGCACACACACATACACCTTGCGCACCGGAACATTGTTGCGTCTGCACTGCCAGCATTTCTGTGGCGCCTGTAAGTGCCTTAATGTGCTTGCCACAGAATCAAGGTGCTTGTGCAGAACTGTAGGACCTTGTCGTTCTTGCACGCACACATACACCCTGTGCACCGGAACATTGTTGCTTCTGCACTGCCGGCATTTCTGTGGCGCCTGTGAGTGCCTTGAGGTGCTTGCCACAGAATGCATGCATGTGTATATGATAACATTGTGCACTATTGTAGGACCAACCAGCCAATTTATCACTCAAACACATAGACATACACTCTGAAAACTGCGACGTTGCTTGTGCCCACTTTCCTGAATGTAACACCTTACCTTATGCAGGACATCCTATGGATACATCGCCCCCCGTCCGTTCAGATGCACTACTTGATGATGGGCTGTCTGATGTATGGACTGATGGCGATGCTGATGTTGCCATGATGTGAGAGCGTTCTTAGTAGTGGTGAGTTTACGTTTCTGACATACTTGCTTCTTGCGTGTGTGGGTTGCTTGTGAAGAAGTTAACACTGTGCACAACTGTAGGACCTTGTCGCTCTTGCACACACACATACACCTTGCGCACCCGAACATTGTTGCTTCTGCACTGCCGGCATTTCTGTGGCGCCCGTAAGTGCCTTAAGGTGCTTGCCAAAGAATGCATGCATGTGTATAGGTTTACACTGTGCACAACTGTAGGACCTTGTCGCTCTTGCACACACACATACACCTTGCGCACCGGAACATTTGTTGCTGTCTGCACTGCCAGCATTTCTGTGGCGCCTGTAAGTGCCTTAATGTGCTTGCCACAGAATCAAGGTGCTTGTGCAGAACTGTAGGACCTTGTCACTCTTGCACGCACACATACACCCCTGTGCACCGGAACATTGTTGCTTTCTGCACTGCCGGGCATTTCTGTGGCGCCTGTGAGTGCCTTGAGGTGCTTGCCACAGAATGCATGCAGTGTATATGATAACATTGTTGCACTATTGTAGGACCAACCAGCCAATTTATCACTCAACACATAGACATAAACACTCTGAAAACTGCGACTTTTGTCTTGTGCCCACTTACTGAATGTACACCTTACCTTATGCAGGACATCTGCTATGAAACATCGCCCAGTCCCCGCCCCCCCCGTCCCGTTCAGATGCCACTACTTGATGATGGGCTGTCTGATGTAATGGACTGATGGCCTGTGAATGTGCTGATGTCGTACCCAACATGCCACTTACAACAATATCCATGATAAAACATGGCACCGCCAACGATGTTCGCAGAACCAGCACGGCGGAACCAGTTTAACGTTCTTCACAGAACAAGCAGTTGACCGAAATGGACTACAACACACACCATGGTGAGTCAACCCAGCACCACACGTTACTTTTCTGGCACAACAAGCAGCGCACATACTTGCTTTCCATTGCGTGTGTGGGTTGCTTGTGAATAAGTTAACACTCGTGCACAACTGTAGGACCTTGTCGCTCTTGCACACACACGACACATAACACCTTGCGCACCGAACATTGTTTTGCTTCTTCTGCCGGCGGCATTTCCTGTGGCGCCCGTAAGTGCCTTAGGGTGCTTTGAAGAATGCATGCATGTGTATAGTTTCACTGTGCACACTGTAGGATCCTTGTCGCTCTTGCACACACACATACCACCCTTGCGCACCGGGGGAACATTGTTGCGTCTGCATGCCAGTTCTGTGGCGCCTGTAAGTGCCTTAAGGTGCTTGCCACAGAATGCATGCATGTGTACAGGTTAAGACTGTGCAGAACTGTAGGACCTTGTCGTTCTTGCACGCACACATACACCCCCTGGCACCGAACATTGTTGCTTCTGCACTGCCAGCATTTCTGTGGCGCCTGTGAGTGTCTTGAGGTGCTTGCCACAGAATGCATGCATGTGTACATGATAACATTGTGCACTATTTTGTAAGGACCAATCCAGCCAATTTATCACTCAACACATAGACAACACTCTGAAAACTGCGACGCTTGTGCACGATGGTGTTTTCCGTTCGCCCACTTACCTGAATGTAAAACCTTACCTTATGCAGGACATCCTATGGATACATCGCCCCCCCCCCGTCCCGTTCAGATGCACTACTTGATGATGGGGCTGTCTGATGTATGGACTGATGGCGATGCTGATCGTTGCCATGATGTGAGAGCGTTCTTAGTTAGTGGTGAGTACGGCTTACGTTTCTGATCCATATTGCTTATTGCGAACTTTTGTGTGGGTTAGCTCATTTAACCCCCTCGATGTGAAAATTTCCAGTCTCCTTTGTGTGTTAAAACAACTATAAACTGTGCCAGCAAACTGTAGGACCTTGTCGCTCCTTGCACACAAAACACTGCTAACACATCGGCGCCACCCTTTGCCATATTCCCGTATTTTCTTACACCCGCAAACCCAATTCTCTAACATTGTTTGCTTCTGCACTGCCTGCCGGCATTTCTTGGGCGCCCGTAAGTGCCTTTAAGTGGTGCTTGCAAGAATGCATGCATGTGTATGGTATCACGCATAACTTCTATCAGTTTAGTCCGCGCGGTATACACTGTGCACAACTGTAGGACATTGTCGCTCTTGCACAACAAAACATCGTACACAAGGGGTTTCTGACACCTTGGCGCACTGAACCTGACATTTGTTGCGTCTGCACTGCCAGCATTTCTCTGTGGCGTCCTGTAAGGAGCGGCCTTAAGGTGCTTGCCACAGGAAATGCATGCATGTGTAATATGTTCTACACTGCTTGCACAACTTGTAGGACCTTGTCGTCTCTTGCACACACACATACACCTTGCGGCACCGGAGCACATTGTTGCGAATTTCTGCACCAGCTGCAGCATTTCGTGTCGAGCTTCACAACATTGCACCCAGGCGTCTATTGCTTGTGGCTGAGTAAGTGCTATCACATGCCTTAAGTGCTCACCAATGCCACCAGAATGCATGCATGTGGTATAGCATTTAAGAAGCTGTGCAGAACTGTAGGACCCTTGACCTTGTCTCTTGACGCACACATGACCCCCTGTGCACGCGGAACACTTGTGTGCTTCTGCGAACTTTGGCCTGCCTAGGCATCCAGACAATTCTGTCACTGGCGCCTTTGTGTGTATAGTGTCTTGAGGTGTTGCCACCAGAATGCATGCATGATTCATATATCAATATGATAACATTGTGCACATTATTGAATGTAGGACCAACCAGCCAATTTCTCACTAACACATAGATTAATCTAACTGCGACGTTGCTTTGCCCACTTTCCTTGATGTAACACTTACCTTATGCGGACATCTTTGGATACATCGCCCCCCGTCCGTAGATGCACTACTTGATGATGGCTGTGTGTATGGACTATGCGATGTTGATGTGCCTATGTGAGAGCGTTGTTAGTAGTGGTGAGTTTACGTTCTGATACTTGCTTCTTTGCGTGTGGTGGTTGCTTGGGGTGAAAATAAGTATAACATAGTGATCACATACAGTAGACCTGACTGTCATCTTTGGCACCAGACTACCTTGCAGCACGAGAGCGAAGCATTGTTCTTTTTCACTTCCGGTCATTCTGTCCGGCGCCGTATGAGTGCCTATAAGTGTAGCGTTGCATTAGATTCTATATGAAGTGTTGTTACTTATGTTTACACTCGTGCAGACCACATATCTGATAGACTGTCCGCTCTGCCCACACACACATTCCCTTGCGCCACCTGAACCATTGTTGCGTCTGGCCACCCAGCATTTCTGTGGCGCCGTAAGTGCGCTTAAGGTGCTTGCCACAGAATGCATGCGATGTGTATAGGTTTACACTGTGCACCAACCTTGAGGAACCTTTGTCGCTCTTGCACACAACACATACACTGTGGCACCGCGAAACATTGTTGCGATCTGCACTGCCAGCATTTCTTGTGCGCCTGTAAGTGCCTTAAGGATGCTTGCCACAGAAGCAGGCAGTGTATAGGTTAAGACTGTGCAGAACTGTGGACCTTGTCACTCTTGCTACGCACACATACACCCTGTGCACCCGGAAAACATTGTGCTTCTGCACTGCCGGCATTCTCTGTGCGCCTAGTGATGTCTTGAAGGTTGCTTGCCACAGAAATGCATCACTGTGTACATGAATAACATTGGTTGCATATTGTTAGGTACCAACCAGCCCCAATTTATTCACTCAAACACACTAGACACTATCACTCTGAAAACTGCGACGTTGCTATGTGCCCACTTTCCTGATGTAAACCATTACCTTATGTCAGGATCATCCTATGAGCATAATCGCCCCCCGCACCGTTCCAAGCATGCACTACTATGATGACTGGGCTGTCTGCATGTATGGACTGATGGCGATGCTGATGTGCCCATGATGTGGAGAGCGTTCTTAGTTACTACAGTGGGAAGTTTCTATTTTCTGACCATTACTTGCTTCTTGCGTGTGTGTGGTGACCTTGTAGAATATTAACACTGTGCACGCCAACTGTCAGGACCTTGATCGCTCTTGCAACACACACTTACACCTTAGCGCACCCGAACATTCGTTGTACTTACACTGCCGGCATTTCTGTGGCAGCCCTGTAAGTGCCTTAGGGGTGTTGCCAAAGAATGCACTCATGGCACTGTGTGATAGGGTTTTAACCACTGTGCACAACTGCCTAGGAACCTTAGTCGCGTCTTGACACACACCATTTACAACTTGCGCACTATGAAACATTGTTGCGTACTGCACTGCCGATCTTTCATGCGCGCCATGTAAGTGCACTATAAGGTGCTTGCCACACGATTGCATGCATGTGCACTTGTGACTACCCTAGTCGAATAGTGCAGCTACTATATGTGCGAACGCTGTTGCTACTTGCACACCACAACACTGCCACCTGCGCACCATAAACATGTTAAGGTTGCTTCTGCACTGCCCGCCAGTCTGTGGTGCCTGTAGTTCCTTCAGGTCTTGCCACAGCATGCATGCACTGTGCTATATGTGAACTCATGTTTTGTCATACTAAATGATGCAGGAATCGTGTTAGCTCATCGCACAAACACATACAACCCGTACTACAGTCGCTTGTCCCCACTTACCCTGATTTAACACTTCCCTTAATTAGCAGAAATGCTCTTAAGAAGAAGACCGTCTGTCCAAGATCAAGATGTAGTGCGACATATGTCACTGTGCC
>JAJSRW010002042.1:0-23530 GCA_022414725.1 Microglena sp. YARC | reverse complement strand
TAGCCCATAAAAGGTACAGATACAGGGGATAGGCCATTAAGGTACTTGAATAAAAGAAATCAAAAGCTGCCACTATGGTATGGTAATACTCGCAAGTACCTTCAAGTACCTTTATTTTATGGCCTATTCCTCTGGGCATTAAATCAAGTTCTAGGCAGCTAAAGGCTGCGCAAGACTTGCGAGTAACCGCCCAGAGGATTAAGGTACTTGAAAGGTACTTGACATTGCGAAGCCTTAATATTATAATTAGGTCAGCCCTTCTTTTACTTTAGCTGCTCATATAAGGCTTGATTGAATGCCCATAAAAGAGTCATAGGCATTAAGGTCCCGGAGTACCTTAATGCCCCATAAAAGATACAGATACAGAGGCGGCATTAAGAAAGGTACTTTGAAGGGGCATAAATAAAGGTACTAGTTAACCCAGAGGTTAGCCATTTCATTAAGGTACTTTGGAAGCTAGTCCGCCTTATGATACGGGCATTCCAAGTACCTTATTTTATGGCCTATTCCTTCTGGGCATTCAAGTGGGCCCTCCCTACCCTACCCCTACCTAGGAGGGTCCCAGAACAGAGGGGCCCGCTTGCGAGTACCTTTAATTTAATGCCCATTAAAGGTACAGAATACCAGGGGCCATCAAGTGGGACCCCTACGGTAAGGGGAGGGGCCCACTTGCGAGTAAACTTTCTATAATGCCCCTTCAAGTACCTTAATGCCCCTGTACCTGGGCATTCAAGGTACTCGCAGTGGGGGCCCCTCTGTATCTGGACCCCTAGGGTAGGGAGGGGTCCCACTTTGATAGCCCTTGCTTTGGGGTATATAGTAGGGGCCCACTAGCTAAGTAGCACGAACCCTATTCCTAGAGGGCGCTACTAGCTTACCAGAGGGCATTCAAGTGGGACCCCTACCTACCACCAAGGGTAAGGGGCATAAAGGGGACCACTTGCGAGTACGCCCAGATACAGATGGGCCATTCATTAAGAACGTACTAGAAGGTACTGGATGAAAGGGTATTTGAAGGTACTCCGCAAGTCTTGGCGCAGCCTTATTGTAGCATGGACCTAATGGTAAGACTTTAAGTACCCTTGGTAAGTACCTACCTACCCTCCCTACCCTACCCTACCCTACCCTAGGATAAGGGGCATTTAGATTAAGGGGAGGAGCCGGGGCACTTGCGAGTACCTTCTAGTACCTGCTAATTGAATGCCCCTGTATCTTAAATGGGCATCAAGGTTACTCGCAAGTGGGCCCCTCCTTACCCTGGAGAGGGGTCCACTTAATGCCCAGGTTACAGATACAGAGAATACAGGGGCCCTAAAGAAAGGTACTTGGATGGCCAAATTCCCCTGTAATCTGTCTCTGGGATAAGCTAGTTACGCCAAATACGGTTGGGTATAAGGCGGACTAGCTCCAAGTTATCGCTTCCAAGTACCTTTCAAGTACCTTAAATGAAAATGGCCCCTGTACCAGTGTATCTTTTATGGGCATTAAAGGTACTCCAGGTACCTTAATGGCCTATATTCTCTGGCATTTCAAGTGGGACCCCTCCCCTCCCTAGGGTAAGGGGAGGGGCCCACTTGCGAGTACCTTAATTTTAATGCCCATAAAAGATACAGATACCAGGGGCCATCAAGTGGGAACCCCTACCGAAGGGAAGGGAAGGGAAGGGGCCCACTTGCGAGTACCTTTATTTAATGCCCCTTATAACCCCTTGGCTTTGGGGTATAAGTATATAGGGGGGCCACTAGCTAGTACGCCTTATTCCTAGGGGCATTCAATTAAGGTACTAGTTACCCAGATACAGATACAGGGGCCATAAAATAAAGGTACTTGAAAGGTACTTGAAGGTACCCGCGAGTATGAGGCAGCTAAAAGAAAAGAGGCTGCCTCATTCATACTTGGCAAGATGGGCCCCTTCGGGAGGGGTCCCGCTTGATTACAGCTGCCCAAGACTTGGCAAGAGGCCCCAAAGGGGGCCACTTGGGTAAAAAATAGGTGTTACAGTATAGTAATAGTAATAGTCATAGTCATAGTCCATAGTAATAGTAATAGTAATAGTAGATAGTAATAGTAATAGTAATAGTAATAGTAATAGTAATAGTAATAGTAATAGTAATAGTAATAGTAATAGTAATAGTAAATAGTAATAGTAATAGTATAGTAATAGTAATCAGTAATAGTCATAGTCATAGTCATAGTCATAGTAATAGTCATAGTCATAGTCATAGTCATAGTAATAGTCGGTGTTATTTAGTAACTATAGTTAGAATTAAAAACTATTTAAAGAGTCAAAGCTGGCGTTTAGCCCAAAAAGAGCTAAACTAAGTGGCAAGTATGCTTTTCAGCCCAATCGCATAAATTGGTCATAACGATAACGAGGTAAAGAACCGCGCGTTCAAACAAACCCATAAAATAAAGCGGTTAACTTTTAACGCGGAGAATCCACCTAAGAAATAAATACTAGCTAATGCACTCATGACGGCCATATTAGCATATTCAGCAATAAAGAATAAGGCAAAACCCAAACTCGAATACTCAACATTTATAACCCGCAACCAACTCAGCTTCAGCTTCCGGTAGATCAAAAGGTACACGTTTCGTTTCAGCCAAGATGCAAATTAAGAAAATATGACACAGGGGTAATAAATGCAAACTGTACGGTCGTTGGGGCGTCAGCAAAGTTTAAACATTTCATACCCGTACTATCCGTCATAAAGAGAGCAATGCTTAATAAAGCTGCACCCTAAACTTAATTCGTAGGAAACCATTAAAGCGACCGAACGTAAACAACCTAAGAAAGCATATTTTGAGTTGGAAGCTCATCCCGCCAATAGGACACCATAGACAGCCAATGAACTAATGGCTAATAAGACAAGTCCTTGAAACGTGGCATCCGAAATAAAGATACCACATCAAGAAATTTGACTTAAGATAAAACTAATCATTGGTGCAGCACAAAAGGCACCTGAAGCAACTTAATTCGGGTAAAATAGGTTCTTTGACACCTAATTTGAGACCATCTCAAAAAGGTTGTAAAACGCCTCCAATACCAGAAACATGAGGACCGAAACGACGTTGCATAGAAGCCATAATTTGGCGTTCTGCAAGTGTAAAGAAAGCTACGCAAAGTAAAACAGGAACAGTAATTGTAATGATCGAAAGTAAAATCACTTCTTTCAAGTGGGGCCCCTCCCTACCCTAGGATAAGGGGCATTACATAAAGGGAAGGGGCCCACTTACTTGCCAAGTATTACCATAGGCAGCTAAAGTCAAAGAGGGCTGCCTATGGTAATACTCGCGGGTACCTTCAAGTACCTTAATGGCCCCCTCAAGGGGCCGGTACTCGCAAGTGGGCCCCTCTGTATCTGGACCCCTAGGGTAGGGAGGGGTCCCACTTGAATGCCAAGAGTAATAGGCCATAAAGGTACCTGGAGTACCGCCCAGATACAGAGGGCCATCAAGTGGGACCCCTCCCTACCCTAGGATAGGATAAGGGGCATTACAAAAAGGGAAGGGGCCCACTTGCGAGTACCTTCAAGTACCTTCATGGCCTATTCCTCTGGGCATTCAATAAAGGTACTTGCGAGCCTTCAAGTACCTTTCAAGTACCTTTAGGGCCCTCTGGGCGGTACTCGCAAGTGGGCCCCTTCCCTTCCCTTCGGTAGGGGTCCCACTTGATGGCCTATTACTCTGGGCATTAAATGAAGGTACTCGCAAGTGGGCCCCTCCTGGGCCCCTAGGGAGGGGAGGGGTCCACTTGATATTAGGCAGCTTTTCTTTACTTTAGCTGCCTAATATATATAAGGCTTGAATGCCCAGATACAGATACAGATACAGGGCATGAAGGTACTTGAAAGGTACTTGAATGCCCAGGGGAATAGGCCATTAAGGTACTTGAATAAAGAAAAGCTGCCTATGGATGGTAATACTCGCGGGTACCTTAATGAAATGCCCTAAGCTAGTGCCGCCGTAGACATAGACATAGGCGGTACTAGCTAACCCCAAAGGGGCCCCTACCCCTACCAAGTACCTTAATGGCCCCTGTACCTGGGCATTCAATCAAGCCTTATATTATATTATATTAGGCAGCTAAAGTAAAGAAAAGCTGCCTAATATCAAGTGGGACCCCTCCCTCCCCTCCCTCCCCTCCCTAGGATAAGGGGCATTACAAAAAGGGAAGGGAAGGGCCCACTTACTTGCGAGTACCTTAATGCCCAGAGGGCCCAAAAGGTACTTGAAGGCTCGCAAGTACCTTAATGCCCAGAGGGCCCTAAAGGTACTTGAAGGTACCCGCGAGTATTAGGCAGCTTTATTTTAGCTGCCTATGGTAATACTTGGCGAGTCTTAGTCTTAGGCAGCTTTTCTTTCTTCAAGTACCTTGAGGGCCCCTGTATCTGTATCTGGGCATTAAGGTACTCGCAAGTGGGCCCCTTTTTGTAATGCCCCCTTAATTTAATGCCCTTATCCTTCTCCTAGGGTAGGGTAAGGTAGGGTAGGGTAGGGTAGGGGTAGGGTAGGGTAGGGTAGGGTAGGGTAGGGTAGGGTAGGTAGGGGTCCCACTTCAAGTCTTACCATACCATACCATACCATAGGCAGCTAATAGAAAAGCTGCCTAATATAAGACTTGCGAGTACCTTAATGCCCAGATACAGATACAGGGGCCATTAAGGTACTTGGAATGCCCATAAAAGAGTCATAGGCCCTAAAAGGTACCTGCAAGTATTAGGCAGCTTTTCTTTCCTTTAGCTGCCTATGGTAATACTTGGCAAGTCTTGCCTTAGGCAGCCTTTTATTTAATGCCCAGAGTAATAGGCCATAAAGGTAGCTGGAGTACCTTCAAGTCTTAGGCAGCTAAAGTAAAAGAGGGCTGCCCAAGACTTGCCAAGTATTAGGCAGCTAAAATAAAATAAAAGCTGCCTATGGTAATACTCGCGGGTACCGCCCAGAGGGCCATAAAGGTACCTGGAGTACCTTTATGCCCAGAGACAGAGGGCCATCAAGTGGGACCCCTCCCTACCCTAGGATAAGGGGCATTAGATAAAGGGGCCCACTTGCGAGTACCTTAATTTAATGCCCAGATACAGATACAGGGGCCCTCAAGGGTACTTTAATGCCCAGGTACAGGGGAATAGGCCATAAAGGTACTTGAAGAAAGGCTGCCCAAGACTTGCGAGTACCGTTTCAAGTACCTTAATGGCCTATTACCCTGGCGGTACTCCAAGTACCTAAATGGCCTATTCCTCTGGGCATTAAGGTACTTGCGAGTATTATATTAGGCAGCTTTTCTCTTAGCTGCCTAATACTTGGCAAGTGGGCCCCTTTATCTAATGCCCCGAGGGAGGGGTCCCACTTGATGCCCAGGGGTATAGGCCATTCAAGTACCTTCATGGCCCTCTGTATATGGGCATAAAATAAAGTCTTAGGCAGCTAAAATAAAGGCTGCCCATGGTAAGACTTGCGAGTACCGCCCAGAGGAATAGGCCATAAAGGTACTTGAAAGGTACTCGCAAGTCTTGGTCAGCTTTACCTTTACCTGCCTAAGACTTGAAAGGTACTTGAATGCCCATAAAAGATACATATACATATACAGATACAGGGGCCCTAAAGAAAGGTACTTGAAAGGTACTTTAAAGTTACTTGGTATTCCTATTATTATAAAAAATCTGGCATAAAATCAATATCTTTTTAACTTCCAAGTACCTTTAGGCCACCTATCTGTTTATATGGGCATAAAATCAAGCCTTATATTATATTATATTAGGCAGCTAAAGTCAAGAAAAGCTGCCTAATATCAAGTGGGACCCCTCCCGACCCTACCCTACCCTAGGATAGGATAAGGGGCATTACAAAAAGGGAAGGGAAGGGAAGGGGCCCACTTGCGAGTACCTTCATGCCCAGATACAGGGGCATTCTAGTACCTTCATGCCCCTGTAACCTGGGCGGTACTCGCAAGTGGGCCCCTTTATCTAATGCCCCTTATCCTAGGGTAGGGAGGGGTCCCACTTGAAGGTACTTGAAGGCTCGCAAGTACCTTTATTGAATGCCCAGAGGGCCCTAAAGGTACTTGAAGGTACCCGCGATTATTAGGCAGCTTTTCTTTATTCAAGTACCTTTCAAGTACCTTAATGCCCTGTATCTGGGCGGTACTCGCAAGTGGGCCCCTTACCGTAGGGGTCCCACTTGATGGCCAATTACCCTGGCATTAAATCAAGCCTTAGGCAGCTACTATAAAAGCTGCCTAATATCAAGTGGGACCCCTCCCTACCCTACCCTAGGGGTCCAGAGGGCCCACTATCTGTTTGCGAGTACCTTTGATGCCCAGAGTAATAGGCCATTAAGGTACTTGAAGGCTCGCAAGTACCTTTATTTAATGCCCATATACAGAGGGCCATTAAGGTACTTGAAGGTACTCCAGGTACCTTTAGGGCCTATGACTCTTTTTATGGGCATTCCAAGTACCTTTAGGGCCTATTCCCCTGTACCTGGGCATAAAATAAAGGTACTCGCAAGTCTTGGGCAGCCTTTCTTGTAGCTGCCTAAGACTTGAAGTGGGACCCCTACCTACCCTACCCTAGGATAAGGGGCATTAAATTAAGGGGAGGGAAGGGAAGGGGCCCACTTGCGAGTACCTTCAAGTCTTACCATCCATAGGCAGCTAAAGGAAAGGAAAGGAAAGTCAAGGCTGCCCAAGACAAGACTTGCCAAGTATTACCATACCATACCATAGGCAGCTAAAGTAAAAGAGAAGCTGCCTATGGTAATACTCGCGGGTACCTTAATTTAATGCCCAGAGTAATAGGCCATAAAGGTACCCGGAGTACCTTAATTTTATGCCCATAAAAGAGTCATAGGCCATTAAGGTACTTGAATGCCCAGATACAGGTACAGGGGCCCTAAAGGGTACTTGAAAGGCTGCCCAAGACAAGACTTGCCAAGTATTTACCTTAGGCAGCTAAAGTCAAAGAGGGCTGCCTATGGTATGGTAATACTCGCGGGTACCTTAATTGAATGCCCAGAGGGCCCAAAAGGTACCTGGAGTACCTTTATTTAAATGCCCATAAAAGAGTCATAGGCCATCCAAGTACCTTTTATTTTTATGGCCCTCTGGGCATTCAAGTGGGACCCCTACCGAAGGGGCCCACTTGCGAGTACCGCCCAGGGGAATAGGCCATTAAGGTACTTGAAGGTACTCGCGAGTCTTACCATAGGCAGCTTTTCTTTACTTTAGCTGCCTATGGTATGGTAAGACTTTAAGTGGACCCCTCCCTACCCTAGGGGGCATTAGATTAAGGGAAGGGCCCTTGCGAGTACCTTCAAATTAATGCCCAGGTATGCCCTAAGGGGCCCCTAAAGGTACTTGAATGGCCTCTGTATTATGGGCGGTACAAGTCCAGGTACCTTCTAGTGGGAGGGGCCCCCTCCCATACCCTCCCTAGGGTAAGGGGCATAATCAATTAAGGGGCCCCACTTAAGGCTTGCAAAGTATTACCATACCAATAGGCAGCTAAAGTCAAAGATGGGGCTGCCTAATACTCGCGGGTACGCCCATATACTCCAGAGGGGCCGTAGCTGCCCGGAGTACTTAATGCCCTTGCTAGGGGGGGGTCATCAAGTGGGGCCCCTACCGAAGGGGCCCTGCGAGCTAGGCCCCTGTATCTTTTATGGGCATTCTTAGGCAGCAAGTTAAAAGTACCTGCCTAATATAAGCAAGTACCTGCCAGATACAGGGGCCATTAAATAAGGTATAGAAGGTACTCCCAGTGGGGCCCTCCCTTAATCCCTAATGCCCCCTTATCCTATCCTAGCTAAAGTACGGGAAGGGCAGTGGTACCTTCAGCCCAGGTAGTGGGCCCTCAAGGTAGGTACTTGGAATTATGATTTCAGCTCAATGCTTGGCCGTAGGCAGTAGGCGGTAACCTATGCCTAGTGGGCCAGTCCCTAGGAAACAATAGGGGGGCAAGTGGCCCCTCCAGGGGCCCCCTTTGAATGCCCATAAAAGTATTACGGGCAGTACCTTGAGCTTTGAATACCTCATAGAGCATTAAATAAAGGGTACCTTCTTGGGCGCAAGTACCTTAACTGCCCCTAGGGGAGAGGGGCCACTTGATATTGCTTTTCTTGGACTTTAGCTGCCCTTGATTGAATGCCCATAAAGGTACAGATACAGGGGCCATTCAAGTATTAATGGCCTATGACTCTTTTATGGCAATGGCCTTATTCCTCGGGCCTTAAGGTACCCGCGAGTATTACCATAGCATAGGCAGCTAAAGTCAAGAAAAGCTGCCTATAGTAATAGGGCAGCTTTTTCTTTACTTTAGCTGCCTATGGTAAGACTTGAAGGTACTTGAAAGGTACCTGTAGTACGCCCTGATACAGGGGCCATGAGGTACTTGGAGGCAGTCTTTCCTGCCTAAGACTTGAAGGTCTTTCTTAAAGTAAATACCTAGATATGTCTTGAGGGCTTGTATCCCTAAGGGGGAAAGGAGAAGGTCATGGGTTATTATACTTTCTTCTATTATCAACTCTGTGGTAGCTGCCTAATACTTGATACTTGGCAAGTGGGGCCCCTTAGGTCTACCAATAGGTCTACCTAAAATTCCACGTAGGTGATACCCGCTAGCTGGAGCGGTATTAATATTAAGGCGACTTTTTATCAAGTATTAGGTAGCTTCAAGTACCTTTCAAGTACCTTAATGGCCTATTCCCCTGTACCTTTTATGGGCATTCAAGCCTTATATTAGGCAGCTTAAAGGAAAGTAAAAAGAAGGGCTGCCTAATATCAAGTGGGACCCCTCCCCTCCCTAGGATAAGGGGCATTACAAAAAGGGAAGGGAAGGGGCCCACTTGCGAGTACCTTTCTAGAATGCCCAGGTACAGGGCCCAAAAGGTACTTGAAGGCTCGCAAGTACCTTTATTTAATGCCCATTAAAGATACAGATACAGATACAGATACAGAGGGCCATGAAGGTACTTGAAGGTACTCGCGAGTCTTACCATAGGCAGCTTTTCTTTCTTTTATTTTAGCTGCCTAAGACTTAAGTGGGACCCCTCCCCTCCCCTCCCCTCCCCTCCCCTCCCCTCCCTCCCCTCCCTACCCTAGGTATGGGCATTACATTAAGGGGAGGAGCCCACTTGCGAGTACCTTAATGCCCCCTTTGGCTTTGGGGGGCCCACTAGCTAGTCCGCCTATTTTTTATGGGCGTACTAGCTTACCCAGATACAGATACAGGGGAATAGGCCATTCAAGTACCTTAATGGCCCCTGTATCTTTTATGGGCGGTACTCGCAAGTGGCCCCCTCCCCCTAGGGAGGGGAGGGGTCCCACTTGAAGGTACTTGAAGGTACCCGCGAGTATTACTATAGGCAGCTTTTATTTTATTTTAGCTGCCTAATACTTGGCGGGTGGACCCCCTAGGGGGCCACTTGGACCCCTAAGGGCCCCTTGTCTTTGGGGGCCCACTAGCTAGTACCGCCTATGCCTACGGCGGCACTAGCTTAGGGCGTACTAGCTTACCCAGAGTCATAGGCCATTCAAGTACCTTGAAAGTACCTTGAGGGCCAATTACCCTGGGCATTCAAGTGGGACCCCTCCCTACCCTAGGATAGGATAAGGGGCATTAGATTAAGGGAAGGGGCCCACTTGCGAGTACCTTCTAGTACCTTTATTTAATGCCCCTGTATCTGGGCGGTACTTGCGAGCCTTATATTAGGCAGCTTTTTATTTTAGCTGCCTAAGGCTTGAATGCCCATAAAAGATACAGGGGCATTAAATAAAGGTACTAGAAGGTACTCGCAAGTGGGCCCTTCGGTAGGGGCCCCACTTGATGGCCCCCTCAAGGGGCATTAAGGTACTCCAGGTACCGGCCCTCTGTATATGGGCGGTACCCGCGAGTATTAGGCAGCCCTCTTTGACTTTAGCTGCCTATGGTATGGTAATACTTGGCAAGTAAGTGGGCCCCTTAATTGAATGCCCCTTACCCTAGGGTAGGGTAGGGAGGGGTCCCACTAGAAGGTACCTGGAGTACCGCCCATATACAGAGGGCCATTCAAGTACCTTTAGGGCCCCTGTACCTGGGCATTTAATTAAGGTACTCGCAAGTGGGCCCCTTCCCTTAATCTAATGCCCCCTAGGGTAGGGAGGGGTCCCACTTAAAGTCTTACCATACCATAGGCAGCTAAAGTAAAGAAAAGCTGCCTATGGTAAGACTCGCGAGTACCTTCAAGTAACCTTAATGGCCTATTCCCCTGGGCGGTACTCGCAAGTGGGCCCCTTCGGTAGGGGTCCCACTTGAATGCCCAGAGGGCCATAAAATAAAGGTACTTGGATGGCCTATGACTCTTTTATGGGCATTAAATAAAGGTACTCCAGGTACCTTTTGGGCCCTCTGGGCATTCAATTAAGGTACCCGCGAGTATTACCATACCATAGGCAGCCCTCTTTGACTTTAGCTGCCTAAGGTAATACTTGGCAAGTCTTGTCTTGGGCAGCCTTTTCAAGTACCTTTAGGGCCCCTGTACCTGTATCTGGGCATTCAAGTACCTTAATGGCCTATGACTCTTTTATGGGCATAAAATTAAGGTACTCCGGGTACCTTTATGGCCTATTACTCTGGGCATTAAATTAAGGTACCCGCGAGTATTACCATAGGCAGCTTCTCTTTTACTTTAGCTGCCTATGGTATGGTATGGTAATACTTGGCAAGTCTTGTCTTGGGCAGCCTTGACTTTCCTTTCCTTTCCTTTAGCTGCCTATGGATGGTAAGACTTGAAGGTACTCGCAAGTGGGCCCCTTCCCTTCCCTCCCCTTAATTTAATGCCCCTTATCCTAGGGTAGGGTAGGTAGGGGTCCCACTTCAAGTCTTAGGCAGCTACAAGAAAGGCTGCCCAAGACTTGCGAGTACCTTTTATTTTATGCCCAGGTACAGGGGAATAGGCCCTAAAGGTACTTGGAATGCCCATAAAAGAGTCATAGGCCCTAAAGGTACCTGGAGTACCTTCAAGTACCTTAATGGCCCTCTGTATATGGGCATTAAATAAAGGTACTTGCGAGCCTTCAAGTACCTTAATGGCCTATTACTCTGGGCATCAAGGTACTCGCAACAGATAGTGGGCCCCTCCTGGACCCCTAGGGTAGGGTAGGGAGGGGTCCCACTTGATATTAGGCAGCTTTTATAGTAGCTGCCTAAGGCTTGATTTTAATGCCCAGGGTAATTGGCCATCAAGTGGGACCCCTACGGTAAGGGGCCCACTTGCGAGTACCGCCCAGATACAGGGGCATTAAGGTACTTGAAAGGTACTTGAATAAAGAAAAGCTGCCTAATAATCGCGGGTACCTTCAAGTACCTTTAGGGCCCTCTGGGCATTCAATAAAGGTACTTGCGAGCCTTCAAGTACCTTCAAGTGGGACCCCTCCCTACCCTAGGATAAGGGGCATTAGATAAAGGGGCCCACTTGCGAGTACCGCCCAGGTACAGGGGCATGAAGGTACTAGAATGCCCCTGTATCTGGGCATGAAGGTACTCGCAAGTGGGCCCCTTCCCTTCCCTTCCCTTTTTGTAATGCCCCTTATCCTATCCTAGGGTAGGGTAGGGTCGGGAGGGGTCCCACTTGATATTAGGCAGCTTTTCTTGACTTTAGCTGCCTAATATAATATAATATAAGGCTTGATTTTATGCCCATATAAACAGATAGGTGGCCTAAAGGTACTTGGAAGTTAAAAAGATATTGATTTTATGCCAGATTTTTTATAATAATAGGAATACCAAGTAACTTTAAAGTACCTTTCAAGTACCTTTCTTTAGGGCCCCTGTATCTGTATATGTATATGTATCTTTTATGGGCATTCAAGTACCTTCAAGTCTTAGGCAGGTAAAGGTAAAGCTGACCAAGACTTGCGAGTACCTTTCAAGTACCTTTATGGCCTATTCCTCTGGGCGGTACTCGCAAGTCTTACCATGGGCAGCCTTTATTTTAGCTGCCTAAGACTTTATTTTATGCCCATATACAGAGGGCCATGAAGGTACTTGAATGGCCTATACCCCTGGGCATCAAGTGGGACCCCTCCCTCGGGGGCATTAGATAAAGGGGCCCACTTGCCAAGTATTAGGCAGCTAAGAGAAAAGCTGCCTAATATAATACTCGCAAGTACCTTAATGCCCAGAGGAATAGGCCATTTAGGTACTTTGGAGTACCGCCCAGGGTAATAGGCCATTAAGGTACTTGAAAGGTACTCGCAAGTCTTGGGCAGCCTTTCTTCAAGTACCTTTATGGCCTATTCCCCTGTACCTGGGCATTAAAGTACCTTGAGGGCCCCTGTATCTGTATCTGGGCATTAAATTAAAGGTACTCGCAAGTGGGCCCCTTTATCTAATGCCCCTTATCCTAGGGTAGGGAGGGGTCCCACTTGATGGCCCTCTGTCTCTGGGCATAAAGGTACTCCAGGTACCTTTATGGCCCTCTGGGCGGTACCCGCGAGTATTACCATAGGCAGCTTTTATTTTATTTTAGCTGCCTAATACTTGGCAAGTCTTGGGCAGCCCTCTTTTACTTTAGCTGCCTAAGACTTGAAGGTACTCCAGCTACCTTTATGGCCTATTACTCTGGGCATTAAATAAAGGCTGCCTAAGGCAAGACTTGCCAAGTATTACCATAGGCAGCTAAAGGAAAGAAAAGCTGCCTAATACTTGCAGGTACCTTTAGGGCCTATGACTCTTTTATGGGCATTCCAAGTACCTTAATGGCCCCTGTATCTGTATCTGGGCATTAAGGTACTCGCAAGTCTTATATTAGGCAGCTTTTCTATTAGCTGCCTATGGTATGGTATGGTATGGTAAGACTTGAAGTGGGACCCCTACCTACCCTACCCTACCCTACCCTACCCTACCCTACCCTACCCTACCCTACCCTACCCTACCCTACCCTACCCTAGGAGAAGGATAAGGGGCATTAAATTAAGGGGGCATTACAAAAAGGGGCCCACTTGCGAGTACCTTAATGCCCAGATACAGATACAGGGGCCCTCAAGGTACTTGAAGAAAGAAAAGCTGCCTAAGACTAAGACTCGCCAAGTATTACCATAGGCAGCTAAAATAAAGCTGCCTAATACTCGCGGGTACCTTCAAGTACCTTTAGGGCCCTCTGGGCATTAAGGTACTTGCGAGCCTTCAAGTACCTTTTGGGCCCTCTGGGCATTAAGGTACTCGCAAGTAAGTGGGCCCCTTCCCTTCCCTTTTTGTAATGCCCCTTATCCTAGGGAGGGGAGGGGAGGGAGGGGAGGGGTCCCACTTGATATTAGGCAGCTTTTCTTTACTTTAGCTGCCTAATATAATATAATATAAGGCTTGATTGAATGCCCAGGTACAGGGGCCATTAAGGTACTTGGTAGGGGTAGGGGCCCCTTTGGGGTTAGCTAGTACCGCCTATGTCTATGTCTACGGCGGCACTAGCTTAGGGCATTTCATTAAGGTACCCGCGAGTATTACCATCCATAGGCAGCTTTTCTTTATTCAAGTACCTTAATGGCCTATTCCCCTGGCATTCAAGTACCTTTCAAGTACCTTCATGCCCCTGTATCTGTATCTGTATCTGGGCATTCAAGCCTTATATTATATTAGGCAGCTAAAGTAAAGAAAAGCTGCCTAATATCAAGTGGGACCCCTCCCTCCCTAGGGGCCCAGGAGGGGCCCACTTGCGAGTACCTTCATTTAATGCCCAGAGTAATAGGCCATCAAGTGGGACCCCTACCGAAGGGAAGGGAAGGGGCCCACTTGCGAGTACCGCCCAGAGGGCCCTAAAGGTACTTGAAAGGTACTTGAAGGCTCGCAAGTACCTTTATTGAATGCCCAGAGGAATAGGCCATGAAGGTACTTGAAGGTACTCGCAAGTGGGCCCCTTCCCTTTTTGTAATGCCCCTTATCCTATCCTAGGGTAGGGAGGGGTCCCACTTGATGGCCCTCTGTATCTGGGCGGTACTCCAGGTACCTTTATGGCCTATTACTCTTGGCATTCAAGTGGGACCCCTCCCTACCCTAGGGGTCCAGATACAGAGGGGCCCACTTGCGAGTACCGGCCCCTTGAGGGGGCCATTAAGGTACTTGAAGGTACCCGCGAGTATTACCATAGGCAGCCCTCTTTGACTTTAGCTGCCTATGGTAATACTTGGCAAGTAAGTGGGCCCCTTCCCTTTATGTAATGCCCCTTATCCTAGGGTAGGGAGGGGCCCCACTTGAAAGAAGTGATTTTACTTTCGATCATTACAATTACTGTTCCTGTTTTACTTTGCGTAGCTTTCTTTACACTTGCAGAACGCCAAATTATGGCTTCTATGCAACGTCGTTTCGGTCCTCATGTTTCTGGTATTGGAGGCGTTTTACAACCTTTTTGAGATGGTCTCAAATTAGGTGTCAAAGAACCTATTTTACCCGAATTAAGTGCTTCAGGTGCCTTTTGTGCTGCACCAATGATTAGTTTTATCTTAAGTCAAATTTCTTGATGTGGTATCTTTATTTCGGATGCCACGTTTTCAAGGACTTGTCTTATTAGCCATTAGTTCATTGGCTGTCTATGGTGTCCTATTGGCGGGATGAGCTTCCAACTCAAAATATGCTTTCTTAGGTTGTTTACGTTCGGTCGCTTTAATGGTTTCCTACGAATTAAGTTTAGGTGCAGCTTTATTAAGCATTGCTCTCTTTATGACGGATAGTACGGGTATGAAATGTTTAAACTTTGCTGACGCCCCAACGACCGTACAGTTTGCATTATTACCCCTGTGTCATATTTTCTTAATTTGCATCTTGGCTGAAACGAAACGTGTACCTTTTGATCTACCGGAAGCTGAAGCTGAGTTGGTTGCGGGTTATAATGTTGAGTATTCGAGTTTGGGTTTTGCCTTATTCTTTATTGCTGAATATGCTAATATGGCCGTCATGAGTGCATTAGCTAGTATTTATTTCTTAGGTGGATTCTCCGCGTTAAAATTAACCGCTTTATTTTATGGGTTTGTTTGAACGCGCGGTTCTTTACCTCGTTATCGTTATGACCAATTTATGCGATTGGGCTGAAAAGCATACTTGCCACTTAGTTTAGCTCTTTTTGGGCTAAAACGCCAGCTTTGACTCTTTAAATAGTTTTTAATTCTAACTATAGTTACTAAATAACACCGACTATTACTATGACTATGACTATGACTATGACTATTACTATGACTATGACTATGACTATTACTATTACTATTACTATTACTATTACTATTACTATTACTATTACTATTACTATTACTATTACTATTACTATTACTATTACTATTACTATTACTATTACTATTACTATTACTATTACTATTACTATTACTATTACTATGACTATGACTATGGACTATTACTATTACTATACTGTAACACCTATTTGTACCCAAGTGGCCCCCTTTGGGGCCTCTTGCCAAGTCTTGGGCAGCTGTAATCAAGCGGGACCCCTCCCGAAGGGGCCCACTTGCCAAGTATGAATGAGGCAGCCCTCTTTTCTTTTAGCTGCCTCATACTCGCGGGTACCTTCAAGTACCTTTCAAGTACCTTTATTTTATGGCCCCTGTATCTGTATCTGGGTAAGCTAGTACCTTAATTGAATGCCCCTAGGAATAGGCGTACTAGCTAGTGGGCCCCCTTATACTTATACCCCAAAGCCAGGGGTATAAGGGGCATTAAATAAAGGTACTCGCAAGTGGGCCCCTTCCCTTCCCTTCCCTTCGGTAGGGGTCCCACTTGATGGCCCCTGTATCTGTATCTTTTATGGCATTAAATTAAGGTACTCGCAAGTGGGCCCTCCCCTTACCCTAGGGAGGGGAGGGGTCCCACTTGAATGCCCAGAGGAATAAGGCCATTAAGGTACCTGGAGCCCCCTTAATGCCTTTAATGGGCATAAAAAGATACAGGTACAGGGGCCCATTCATTAAGGTACTTGAAATCTGGGGTACTTGATTTTATGCCCCTTCAAGTACTTTGGCAGTTCCGTACCCTATACTCTTTTATGGGCTGTTAGCCTTATACTGGACCTTACCAGAGAGTACAGGGGGCAAGCCATCCAAGTACATTAAAATAAAGGTACTTGAAGGTTTGCGAGTATTACCATCAAGGGCCCCTGTACCTTATATTCCCTGTATCTGTACCTTTTGGGCATTGTTAGCCCTAATATCAAGTGGGACTAGGGATTGAAGGGAGGGGCCCAATTAACTTGCGAGTACCTTGCCCCCTAGCGGCTACCCTACCCTAGGGTCCAGATACAGACATTAAGGTACAGGGATACAGGGGCCATCAAGTGGGACCCCCTAAGGGAGGGGACCCACTTGCACCTTTCTATAATGCCCCTTCAATACCTAATGCCCCTGTACCTGGGCATCAAGGTACTCAAGATGGGGTATCTGGAGCCCTAGGGTAGGGAGGGGTCACTTGATATTAAGTATAAGGGGCCCACTCCTATTCCCTTAAAGGGTCAAGTGACCCCTAACCCTAGGGTAAGGGGCATAAAAACCGCCCAGATACACCATTCTTAAGGTACTAGAAGGTACTGAAAGGTACTTGAAGGTACTCGCAAGTCTTGGGCAGCCTTATTGTAGCTGCCTATGGAAGTCCCACTTACCTAAGCTACCCTTTACCTTAGGATAAGGGGCAGCTTAGATTAAGGGGAGGGAGCCCACTTGCGAGTACCTTCTAGTACCTTAATTAATTTGCCCCTGTACCTTTGGGGGCATCAAGTACTCGCAAGTGGCCCCTCCTTACCCTAGGGAGGGGTCCCTTGAATGCCCAGGTACAGATACAGATACAGGGGCCCTAAAGAAAGGTACTTGGATGGCCAGATTCCCCTGTATCTGTCTCTGGGTAAGCTAGTACCGCCATAGGTATAGGCGGACTAGCTCCAAGTACTTCCAAGTACCTTTCAAGTACCTTAATGAATGGCCCCTGTACCTGTAATCTTTTATGGCATTAAGGTACTCCAGGGTACCTTAATGGCCTATTCCTCTGGGCATTCAAGTGGGACCCCTCCCCTCCCTAGGGTAAGGGGAGGGCCCACTTGCGAGTACCTTAATTTAATGCCCATAAAAGATACAGATACAGGGGCCATCAAGTGGGACCCCTACCGAAGGAAGGGAAGGGAAGGGGCCCACTTGCGAGTACCCTTTATTTAATGCCCCTTATACCCCTTGGCTTTGGGGTATAAGTATAAGGGGGCCCACTAGCTAGTACGCCTATTTCCTAGGGGCATTCAATTAAGGTACTAGCTTACCCAGATACAGATACAGGGGCCATAAAATAAAGGTACTTGAAAGGTACTTGAAGGTACCCGCGAGTATGAGGCAGCTAAAAAGAAAAGAGGGCTGCCTCATTCATACTTGGCAAGTGGGCCCCTTCGGAGGGGTCCCGCTTGATTACAGCTGCCCAAGACTTGGCAAGAGGCCCCAAAGGGGGCCACTTGGGTACAAATAGGTTGTTACAGTATAGTAATAGTAATAGTCATAGTCATAGTCATAGTAATAGTAATAGTAATAGTAATAGTAATAGTAAATAGTAATAGTAATAGTAATAGTAATAGTAATAGTAATAGTAATAGTAATAGTAATAGTAATAGTAATAGTAATAGTAATAGTAATAGTAATAGTAATAGTAATAGTCATAGTCATAGTCATAGTCATAGTAATAGTCATAGTCATAGTCATAGTCATAGTAATAAGTCGGTGTTATTTAGTAACTATAGTTAGAATTAAAAACTATTTAAAGAGTCCAAAGCTGGCGTTTAGCCCAAAAAGAGCTAAACTAAAGTGGCAAGTATGCTTTTCAGCCCAATCGCATAAATTGGTCATAACGATAACGAGGTAAAGAACCGCGCGTTCAAACAAACCCATAAAATAAAGCGGTTAATTTTAACGCGGAGAATCCACCTAAGAAATAAATACTAGCTAATGCACTCATGACGGCCATATTAGCATATTCAGCAATAAAGAATAAGGCAAAACCCAAACTCGAATACTCAACATTATAACCCGCAACCAACTCAGCTTCAGCTTCCGGTAGATCAAAAGGTACACGTTTCGTTTCAGCCAAGATGCAAATTAAGAAAATATGACACAGGGGTAATAATGCAAACTGTACGGTCGTTGGGGCGTCAGCAAAGTTTAAACATTTCATACCCGTACTATCCGTCATAAAGAGAGCAATGCTTAATAAAGCTGCACCTAAACTTAATTCGTAGGAAACCATTAAAGCGAGCCCGAACGTAAACAACCTAAGAAAGCATATTTTGAGTTGGAAGCTCATCCCGCCAATAGGACACCATAGACAGCCAATGAACTAATGGCTAATAAGACAAGTCCTTGAAACGTTGGCATCCGAAATAAAAGATACCACATCAAGAAATTTGACTTAAGATAAAACTAATCATTGGTGCAGCACAAAAGGCACCTGAAGCACTTAATTCGGGTAAAATAGGTTCTTTGACACCTAATTTGAGACCATCTCAAAAAGGTTTGTAAAACGCCTCCAATACCAAGAAACATGAGGACCGAAACGACGTTGCATAGAAGCCATAATTTGGCGTTCTGCAAGTGTAAAGAAAGCTACGCAAAGTAAAAACAGGAACAGTAATTGTAATGATCGAAAGTAAAAATCACTTCTTTCAAGTGGGGCCCCTCCCTACCCTAGGATAAGGGGCATTACATAAAGGGAAGGGGCCCACTTACTTGCCAAGTATTACCATAGGCAGCTAAAGTCAAAGAGGGCTGCCTATGGTAATACTCGCGGGTACCTTCAAGTACCTTAATGGCCCCCTCAAGGGGCCGGTACTCGCAAGTGGGCCCCTCTGTATCTGGACCCCTAGGGTAGGGAGGGGTCCCACTTGAATGCCAAGAGTAATAGGCCATAAAGGTACCTGGAGTACCGCCCAGATACAGAGGGCCATCAAGTGGACCCCTCCCTACCCTAGGATAGGATAAGGGGCATTACAAAAAGGGAAGGGGTCCCACTTGCGAGTACCTTCAAGTACCTTCATGGCCTATTCCTCTGGCATTCAATAAAGGTACTTGCGAGCCTTCAAGTACCTTTCAAGTACCTTTAGGGCCCTCTGGGCGGTACTCGCAAGTGGGCCCCTTCCCTTCCCTTCGTAGGTCCCACTTGATGGCCTATTACTCTGGGCATTAAATGAAGGTACTCGCAAGTGGGCCCCTCCTGGGCCCCTAGGGAGGGGAGGGGTCCCACTTGATATTAGGCAGCTTTTCTTTACTTTAGCTGCCTAATATAATATAAGGCTTGAATGCCCAGATACAGATACAGATACAGGGGCATGAAGGTACTTGAAAGGTACTTGAATGCCCAGGGAATAGGCCATTAAGGTACTTGAATAAAGAAAAGCTGCCTATGGATGGTAATACTCGCGGGTACCTTAATGAAATGCCCTAAGCTAGTTGCCGCCGTAGACATAGACATAGGCGAGGTACTAGCTAAACCCCAAAGGGGCCCCTACCCCTACCAAGTACCTTAATGGCCCCTGTACCTGGGCATTCCCAATCAAGCCTTATATTATATTATATTAGGCAGCTAAAGTAAAGAAAAGCTGCCTTAATATCAAGTGGGACCCCTCCCCTCCCCTCCCCTCCCCTCCCTAGGATAAGGGGCATTACAAAAAGGGAAGGGAAGGGGCCCACTTACTTGCGAGTACCTTAATGCCCAGAGGGCCCAAAAAGGTACTTGAAGGCTCGCAAGTACCTTAATGCCCAGAGGGCCCTAAAGGTACTTGAAGGTACCCGCGAGTATTAGGCAGCTTTATTTTAGCTGCCTATGGTAATACTTGGCGAGTCTTAGTCTTAGGCAGCTTTTCTTTCTTCAAGTACCTTGAGGGCCCCTGTATCTGTATCTGGGCATTAAGGTACTCGCAAGTGGGCCCCTTTTTTGTAATGCCCCCTTAATTTAATGCCCCTTATCCTTCTCCTAGGGTAGGGTAGGGTAGGGTAGGGTAGGGTAGGGTAGGGTAGGGTAGGGTAGGGTAGGGTAGGGTAGGGTAGGTAGGGGTCCACTTCAAGTCTTACCATACCATACCATACCATAGGCAGCCTAATAGAAAAGCTGCCCTGAATATAAGACTTGCGAGTACCCTTAATGCCCAGATACAGATACAGGGGCCATTAATGTACTTGGAATGCCCATAAAGAGTCATAGGCCCTAAAGGTACCTGCAAGTATTAGGCAGCTTTTCTTTCCTTTAGCTGCCTATGGTAATACTTGGCAAGTCTTGCCTTAGGCAGCCTTTATTTAATGCCCAGAGTAATAGGCCATAAAGGTAGCTGGAGTACCTTCAAGTCTTAGGCAGCTAAAGTAAAAGAAGGGCTGCCCAAGACTTGCCAAGTATTAGGCAGCTAAAATAAAATAAAAGCTGCCTATGGTAATACTCGCGGGTACCGCCCAGAGGGCCATAAAGGTACTGGAGTACCTTTATGCCCAGAGACAGAGGGCCATCAAGTGGGACCCCTCCCTACCCTAGGATAAGGGGCATTAGATAAAGGGGCCCACTTGCGAGTACCTTAATTTAATGCCCAGATACAGATACAGGGGCCCTCAAGGTACTTTAATGCCCAGGTACAGGGAATAGGCCATTAAAGGTACTTGAAGAAAGGCTGCCCAAGACTTGCGAGTACCTTTCAAGTACCTTAATGGCCTATTACCCTGGGCGGTACTCCAAGTACCTAAATGGCCTATTTCCTCTGGGCATTAAGGTACTTGCGAGTATTATATTAGGCAGCTTTTCTCTTAGCTGCCTAATACTTGGCAAGTGGGCCCCCTTTATCTAATGCCCCCGAGGGAGGGGTCCCACTTGATGCCCAGGGGTATAGGCCATTCAAGTACCTTCATGGCCCTCTGTATATGGGCATAAAATAAAGTCTTAGGCAGCTAAAATAAAGGCTGCCCATGGTAAGACTTGCGAGTACCGCCCAGAGGAATAGGCCATAAAGGTACTTGAAAGGTACTCGCAAGTCTTGGTCAGCTTTACCTTTACCTGCCTAAGACTTGAAGGTACTTGAATGCCCATAAAAGATACATATACATATACAGATACAGGGGCCCTAAAGAAAGGTACTTGAAAGGTACTTTAAAGTTACTTGGTATTCCTATTATTATAAAAAAATCTGGCATAAAATCAATATCTTTTTAACTTCCAAGTACCTTTAGGCCACCTATCTGTTTTATATGGGCATAAAATCAAAGCCTTATATTATATTATATTAGGCAGCTAAAGTCAAGAAAAGCTGCCTAATATCAAGTGGGACCCCTCCCGACCCTACCCTACCCTAGGATAGGATAAGGGGCATTACAAAAAGGGAAGGGAAGGGAAGGGGCCCACTTGCGAGTACCTTCATGCCCAGATTACAGGGGCATTCTAGTACCTTCATGCCCCTGTACCTGGGCGGTACTCGCAAGTGGGCCCCTTTATCTAATGCCCCTTATCCTAGGGTAGGAGGGGTCCCACTTGAAGGTACTTGAAGGCTCGCAAGTACCTTTATTGAATGCCCAGAGGGCCCTAAAGGTACTTGAAGGTACCCGCGATTATTAGGCAGCTTTTTCTTTATTCAAGTACCTTTCAAGTACCTTAATGCCCCTGTATCTGGGCGGTACTCGCAAGTGGGCCCCTTACCGTAGGGGTCCCACTTGATGGCCAATTTACCCTGGGCATTAAATCAAGCCTTAGGCAGCTACTATAAAAGCTGCCTAATATCAAGTGGGACCCCTCCCTACCCTACCCTAGGGGTCCAGGAGGGGCCCACTATCTGTTGCGAGTACCTTGATGCCCAGAGTAATAGGCCATTAAGGTACCTTGAAGGCTCGCAAGTACCTTTATTTAATGCCATATACAGAGGGCCATTAAGGTACTTGAAGTACTCCAGGTACCTTTAGGGCCTATGACTCTTTTATGGGCATTCCAAGTACCTTTAGGGCCTATTCCCCTGTACCTGGGCATAAAATAAAGGTACTCGCAAGTCTTGGGCAGCCTTTCTTGTAGCTGCCTAAGACTTGAAGTGGGACCCCTACCTACCCTACCCTAGGATAAGGGGCATTAAATTAAGGGAGGGAAGGAAGGGGCCCACTTGCGAGTACCTTTCAAGTCTTACCATCCATAGGCAAAGCTAAAGGAAAAGGAAAGGAAAGTCAAGGCTGCCCAAGACAAGACTTGCCAAGTATTACCATACCATACCATAGGCAGCTAAAGTAAAAGAGAAGCTGCCTATGGTAATACTCGCGGGTACCCTTAATTTAATGCCCAGAGTAATAGGCCATAAAGGTACCCGGAGTACCTTAATTTTATGCCCATAAAAGAGTCATAGGCCATTAAGGTACTTGAATGCCCAGATACAGGTACAGGGGCCCTTAAAGGTACTGAAAGGCTGCCCAAGACAAGACTTGCCAAGTATTACCTTAGGCAGCTAAAGTCAAAGAGGGCTGCCTATGGTATGGTAATACTCGCGGGTACCTTAATTGAATGCCCAGAGGGCCCAAAAGGTACCTGGAGTACCTTTATTTAATGCCCATAAAAGAGTCATAGGCCATCCAAGTACCTTTTATTTTATGGCCCTCTGGGCATTCAAGTGGGACCCCTACCGAAGGGCCCACTTGCGAGTACCGCCCAGGGGAATAGGCCATTAAGGTACTTGAAGTACTCGCGAGTCTTTACCATAGGCAGCTTTTCTTTACTTTAGCTGCCTATGGTATGGTAAGACTTTTAAGTGGGACCCCCTCCCTACCCTAGGGGGCATTAGATTAAGGGAAGGGGCCCACTTGCGAGTACCTTAATTAAATGCCCAGGTACAGGGGCCCTAAAGGTACTTGAATGGCCCTCTGTATATGGGCGGTACTCAGGTACCTTCTAGTGGGACCCCTACCTACCCTACCCTAGGGTAAGGGGCATTCAATTAAGGGGCCCACTTACTTGCCAAGTATTACCATACCATAGGCCAGCTAAAGTCAAAGAGGGGCTGCCTAATACTCGCGGGTAACCGCCATATACAGAGGGCCGGTACCTGGAAGTACCTTAATGCCCTTGAGGGGGCCATCAAGTGGGCCCCTACCGAAGGGGCCCACTTGCGAGTACCTTCTAGTACCTTTATTTAATGCCCCTGTATCTTTTTATGGGCATTCAAGCCTTAGGCAGCTAAAATAAAAGCTGCCTAATATAAGGCTCGCAAGTACCGCCCAGATACAGGGGCATTAAATAAAGGTACTAGAAGGTACTCGCAAGTGGGCCCCTTCCCTTAATCTAATGCCCCTTTATCCTATTCCTAGGGTAGGGAGGGGGTCCCACTTGAATGCCCAGGGTAATTGGCCCTCAAGGTACTTTCAAGGTACTTGAATGGCCTATGACTCTGGGTAAGCTAGTACGCCCTAAGCTAGTTGCCGCCCGTAGGCATAGGCGGTACTAGCTAGTGGGCCCCCAAAGGACAAGGGGCCTAGGGGTCCACAGTGGCCCCCTAGGGGTCCACCCGCCAAGTATTTTTTTTTTTTTTTTTT
>JAJSRW010002041.1:0-20139 GCA_022414725.1 Microglena sp. YARC | reverse complement strand
GTGTGAACCTAAATAACCCTAGAATGACCAAAGGGGAAATAAATAAAGGCATCAACGGTGTATAAATAATATGCGATGGCAATTATCTTGGTATGACGACTGCCCATGACTCCGAGTCAGGGAATTGCCCCTAGAAGGTACTTTGAAAGATCTTACAGGATGATAATGAATGTCCGGTCTTCCTCAAAGTCAATGTTGTTAAAGTTCTTCTAATGAAAATGAAAATTCAATAAATCAACTGAAAATGTCAATTAAATTAAATTTCAAAATGAACATTCAATTAAATTAAATTTCAATAAATTCAAAATTAAATTCAATTAAATTCAATTAACTGATCTGATCTGATCTGATTCTGATCTGATCTGATCTGATCTATGCTGATCAGATCTGATATGATCTGAATAGATATACTGATATGATATGCTAGATCTGATGATAAAATGAACTGTATGAATCGAAGATGAACTGAATATGCGCTGATACTAGTACTTGAACTCTGAACCTTAGGCAGCCGGGGGATCTACTGAGCCTCGATGTAGCATCGGGTCAGTGGCTTAAAATGTTCTCTGTCTGAACTTTTAGTGTCCTCCCCTTGGCTGCCTAATATTTCTAGTGGGGCCCTCAGAAAAAAGGCAGTCGCAATGGCGCTACCTGCCTTGGACATACATAAGCCATCTCCTGGGTACCTATGGCCCCAGCCCTGGCTCTGGGAGTACGACTGACAGAGTCAACTGCCCGGTAGCTTGAAAGTTCGAACGTCAAGAAGTTATTTTTTATTTGATGCCAGATTTTTTATAAGAATACATAAGACTATAGAAAGAAAAATAGGAAATATAATTTTCCTATTTTTAGGCAGCCAAGTGGCCCCTCGGACTGGAACCAAAAACATTCTGCTAAAAGGAAGGCAAGACCTAGACAGCCAGAGTCAGACCTCAAGAGATGGCTATTCGATATATTAGAAGGTATAGGTATAACAGGGTAAGGCATAGTATCATTGTATAGGCATAAGTATAGTTATAGGATAGGTAGCTATAGGGTGTATATATAAGGTATCATAGTATCGTCATAGGTTATCAGAATAGGTTATAGGTATATTATAGGTATAGTTAATAGATAGGTAAGGTACAAGGAAAAAGAAGGTATTTATAGTATAGGTATATATAGGAAGTAGTAAGTTAATGTAATAGGTATTGGGTATAGAGTATTGGTTCTAATAGTTTTACTCAATTACGTCTGGTCAGCCTTCAAGTACCTGATGTTAAAGTACTTTATACCTTGATTTTAAGTATACCTTGTTTCAAGTACCGTTGATTAAAGTACTTGTTCAAGTACCTTGAATTTAAAGTACCTTTCAAGTACCTTGATTTAAAAGTACTTTGTTTCAAGTACCTTTCAAGTACCTTTCAATACTGATTTTAAGTACCTTTTTTATGGCCCCTGTATCTGTTATCTTTAATGGGCATTCAAGGGACCCCTCCCTACCCCGAAGGAAGGGGCCCACTTGCGAGTACCTCTAAGTACCGGCCTATGGGCATAAAGTACTTGCGAGCCTTCAAGTACTTTCAGTACTTAATGGCCTATTACTCTTTTATGGCATTTAATAAGGTACTCGCCAGAGTGGGCCCCTCCCTTCCCTCCCTTCCCTCCCTCCCTTCGTAGGGTCCCACTCTGATGGCCGCTTAGCTTTAATGGCGAATCAAAAAAGGTACTCGCAAGTGGGGCCCTCTGTATCTGACCCCTAGGGTAGGTAGGGGTCCACTGATATTAGGGCACTTTACTTTAAAACTGCCTAAATGCTGAATGCCCCAGATAAAGGGCCATCAAGTGGACCCCCCTACCCTAGGATAAGAAATAGAGGGGCATTAAGCTATAAAGGGAGGGAGGGCCCACTTGCGAGTACCTTATTAATGCCCAGGTACAGGGTAATTGGCCATAAAATAAACGGTACTTGAAGGTACTCCCAAGTAAGTGGGCCCCTTCGGTAGGTCCCACTTGATGGTCCCTGTATCTGTACCTGCATGGTAATAAAGTACCCCAGGTACCTTAATGGCCTATACTCTGGGCATTAATGAAGTACCGCGAGTATTCACCATACCATAGGCAGCTAAAATAAAAGCGCCTAAACTTGCAGGTCCTTTATGGCCCTCTGTATATGGGCGTTAAATAATTAAGGTACCCGCGAGTATTACCATAGGCAGCTTTAAAGTACCTTAATGGCCCTCTGGGCGTACTCGCAGTGGGCCCCTCCTGGACCCCTAGGTAGGGGCCCACTTGAATTTATTTTAGCTGCCATGTAATACTTCAAGTGGGCCAATACTTGACAAAGTGGCCCTTAGGGAGGGTCCCACTTGGTAGCTGCTATGTATGTAGGGTAAACTTAAGTGGACCCTCCCTACCCTAGGGAGGTAAGGGACCACTTGCGCAAGTACCGGCCCCGAGGGGCCATCAAGGACTTGAAATCCCTGTATATGGCGTTAAATTAAGGTACCCGCGGATTAACCATAGGCAGCTTTTAATTTCTTTATTTTGAGCTGCCTAATAACTTGCAAGTGGGCTTCCCTTCCCTTCCCTTCCCTTCCCTTCCCTCGGTAGGGGTCCACTTAAAGTCTTAGGCAGCCTAAGCTGCCCAAGACTTGCCAAGTATAGGCAGCTAAGGCTGCGCCGAAGACTGCCAATTTAGGCAGCTCTTCCTTTACTTTAGCTGCCTTGGTAATACCACTCGCGGTACCTTAAGGCCCATATATACAGAGGCCATCAAGTACCGGAGTACCGCCCAGAGGCCATTAAGGTACTTGGGTGGCCCCTGTACCTGGCATTAAGTACTCCAGTACCTTACAAATACTTAAAGTCTAGGCAGCTTCAATCAAGTGGACCCCCGGGGGGTACCACTTGCCAGATGAATGAGAATGGAGCAGACTACCAAGTGGGACCCCTCCCAAGTATTACAATACCATAGGCAGCTAAAATGAAAGCTGCCTAATACTTGCTATACGTTAAGCCAGAGTAATAGCCATCAAGTGGGACCCCTCCCTCCCTAGGGTAAGGGGGCCCACTTGCGAGTACCTTTCCTATAATGCCCCCAGGGTCTAGGCATAAAATAAAGGTACTTGAAAGTACCTGGAGTACCTTATGCCAGGGGAATGGGCCGTCAAGGTACTTGAAGTACTAGCTTTACCCAGAGTATAGGCCATCTCAAGTACCTTCAAGTCTTACATCCATAGGCGCAAAGAAAGTCAAAAAAGCTCCTAAAGACAAGACTTGCCAAGTATTACCATACCCAGGCACTACAATCAAGTGGGACCCCTCCCTACCCTAGGGGCCGGTAAGGGGCCCACTTACTTGCCAAGTAATGAATGGCAGCTAAAGGAAGAGCTGCCCTAATACTCGCAAGTAAACCATCGCCCCAGATCATAGCGCCATCCAAGTACCTGATGCTATTCCCTTAATGGGCAATCAATTTCAAGCCTTATATTATATTAGGCCAGCTTAAAGTCAAGAAAAGAAAAGCGCCTAAATCAAGTTGACCCCTCCCTCCCTAGATAGATAAGGGCATTACAAAAGAAGGGAAGGGGCCCACTTGCGAGACCTTTAATTTAATGCCCATAAAGATACAGGGCCATTCATTAAGGTACTTGAAGGCTCGCAATACCTTATGTTAATGCCAGGTAAAAGGGCCATTCAAGTACCTTTAGGTGCCTGTACCTGTCTGGGGTACTCGCAATCTGCACCTTTCATACCGCTAGTTAATTGGGCCCTGTACCTGGGCGTACTCAGTACCGCCTCTGGCATAGAATGAAGTACCCGCCGAGTTTAACCATAGGCAGCTTTTCTAGCTGTCCGAATACTTGCAATTGGCTCCTGGCCCCACTAGTAGAGTCCCACAAAGTCATAGCAAGGCAGCTAAAAAATGCCTAAGAATAAAGACTCGCCAGGTATAGGCAGTTCTATTAGCTGCTATGGTAGTTACTCGCGTTATCGTCTAATGGCTCCAAGGGCGTACTCGCAAGATCCCCTCTGTCTGACCGAGTGTAGGGTAGGTAAGGTCCCACTGAAATGCACGAGGAAATAGGCATAAAGAAACCTGATACTTTATTTTGGCATTAATATGGTACATCGCGGTATTAAGTCACACCTAGGCACCCTTCTTTTACAGTAAAGCTAATACTTACCCTAAGTGGCCCTCCCGCCCTACTCCTGGCCTAGGGTAAGGGTAGGAGTCCCCACTAAAGTCTACACACTTGCAAGGTACTTGCTAAAAAAAGCATATATAAGTCCCTAAGAGGCCACTTGCATATGATACCATGCCCCCCCCTTTTAGGGCCTAGCTAGAATAGGCTGAGTAAACACTTAGCGGGTACTTAAGTAGGTACTGAAGGTCCCCTCAGTAAGCTACCAGATAAAGGGCTATATATGTGGCCCGCGACAAGGGCGGTACACAGTACCTTTATGCCCCTGTATCTTAAAGGGCATTAGGTACCCAAGGACTTAGGGACCTCCCACCTACTAGGGGTAGGTAGGGCCACTTGCGAGTACCTTTATTTATGCCCAGAGTAATTGCCATAAAGGGAATGGCCTACTGCCTCTTTTTATGGGCATGGGCCTAATAGGCAAATAAAGGTACCCCAGTACCTTTCTTTATGGCCCTATTCCTCTGGGCATTCAAGTGGGACCCTACCTACCCTACCTCTACGGGTCAGATACAGAGTGCCCACTTGCTGAGTACCGCCCCCCTTGAGGGGCCATTGAAGGTATTAAGGTACCCGCCGAGTATTACCATACCAAAAGGCCAGCTAAAAGAAAAGCTGCCTAATACTTGGCGATCGTTCTCTAGCAGCTTTATTTAGCTGCCTATGCTATGGTAGACTTAAGTGGGACCCCCTCCCTACCCTAGGCCCAGGAGGCCACTTCCAAGTATTAGGCAGCTAAAAAAGCTGCCTATGGTAATATTCGCGGGTACTATTAAATGCCCAGAGGGTCCCTCAATTGGTACCTGGAGTATACCGCCCAGGTACAGGGGCCATTCATAAGGACTTGAAAGGCTGCCCAAATCTTGGAGTAACGCCAGATACAGATACAGGCCTAAAGTACTTGAATGCCCCTGTACCTGGGCATTAAATCAAGGTACTTGAACAACGAACCTTCAAGTACCTAATGAATGCCCCTGTATCGTTTATGGCATTAAAGTTAAGTACTCGCAAGTGGGCCCCTTCCCTTCCTTTTGTAATGCCCCTTATCCTATCCTAGGAGGGGAGGGTCCCTTGATATAGGCAGCTTTTCTTTCTTGGACTTTAGGCTGCCTAATATAAGTATAAGGCTGATTGAATGCCCATATAAGGGGAATAGCCATCAAGGTACTTGGATGGCCTATGACTCTGGCGTACTTGCAGTATTAGCAGCTCTTCCTTTAGCTCTCATTCATACGGCAAGATAAATGGCCTTACTCCCCCTAGGGTATGGAGGGTCCCACTTGATGTAGCTGCCTATGGTATGTAATACTTGGAAGTCTTTCTTGGGCAGCCTTTGCTGACTTTCCTTTAGCTGCCTATGATGGTAAGACTGAAGGTACTGAATGCCTATACCTCTGGGTAAGCTAGTACCTTCAAGTACTTGACGGCCCATTCCCTGGCAAAAGGTACTCCAGTACCATTCAAGTACCTTTATTTTATGGCTATAGACCCCTGGCATTATAGAAAGTACTCGCAAGTGGGCCCTCCCTTACCTCTAGAGAGGGAGGGGTCCCACTTGATGGCCTATTACTCGGGCCTTAAGTACTAGCAAGTATTAGGGCAGCTTCATTTTAGCTGCCTATGGTATGGTAATACTTGGGGAGGTCCACTTGGTAGCTGCCTCATTCTCATTCATACTGGCAAGTGGTATCGCCCCCGGGGTCCCACTTGGATTGAAGCTGCTAAGACTTAAGGTACTTTGTAAGGTTACCTGGATACCTAATCCCAGTACAGGGGCCACCCAAGTACTTATGGCCCTCTGGCGTACTCCAGGTACCTGATGGCCCTCTGTAATAGGGCCTTAAGTAACCCGCGAGTATTACCATAGCAGCTAAAGTAAAGAAGAGCTGCCTAAACTGTGCAAGTCTGGCAGCCTTAGCTGCCTAATACTGGCAATTCTTGGCAGCCTTAGCTGCCTAAGCACTTTAAGTGGACAACCCCTACCGAAGTGGAAGGGAAGGAAGGAAGAAGGAAGGAGGGCCACTTGCCAAGTTTAGGCAGCTAAAATAAAAGAAATAAAAGCTGCCTATGTAATACTGCGGGTACCTTAATTTAACGCCCATATACAGAGGCCATTCAAGTACCTTGATGGCCCCCTCGGGGGGCCGGTACTCGCAAGTGGTCCCCTTACCTCCCCCTAGGGTAGGGAGGGGTCCCACTTAAAGTCTTACCATACCATACCATAGGCAGCTACCAAGTGGACCCTCCCTAAGGGGCCCACTGTCAAGTATTAGGCCCACTTGCCAAGTATTACCATAGGCATCTAAAATAAAATCAAGTGGGAACCCCTCCCTAGGGGTCCAGGAGGGGCCCACTTGCGAGTACCGCCCAGAGGGCCATTAAGGTACTTTAAAGCTGCCTATGGTAATACTCGCGGGTACCTTAATTAATTTAACGCCCATATACAGAGGGCCATAAAGTACCTGCAATATTAGGCAGCTTTATTTTAGCTGCCTATGGTATGGTAATACTCGCGGGTACCTTCATTAATGCCCAGAGGTATAGGCCATTAAGGTACCTGGGGTACTTTATTTAATGCCCAGGTACAGATACAGGGGCCATCAAGTGGGACCCCTACCGAAGGGGCCCACTTACTTGCGAGTACCTTCAAGTACCTTTATTTTATGGCCAATTACCCTGTACCCTGGGCATTAAATAAAGGTACTCGCAAGTGGGCCCCTTCCCTCCCCTTTATCTAATGCCCCTTATCTTATCCTAGGGTAGGGAGGGGTCCCACTTGATGGCCCCCTTTATCTGGGCATTTCAAGCCTTATATTAGGCAGCTAAAGTCAAAGCTGCCTAATATCAAGTGGGACCCCTACCTACCCTAGGGGTCCAGATACAGAGGGGCCCACTTGCGAGTACCTTTATTTGATGCCCATAAAAGATACAGGGGCCATCAAGTGGGACCCCTACCGAAGGGAAGGGAAGGGAAGGGAAGGGAAGGGAAGGGGCCCACTTGCGAGTACCTTAATTAAAATGCCCATAAAAGAGTAATAGGCCATTAAGGTACTTGAAAGGTACTTGAAGGCTCGCAAGTACCTTTATGCCCATAGGGCCGGTACTTGAAGGTACTCGCAAGTGGGCCCCTTCCCTTCGGGTAGGGAGGGGTCCCACTTGAATGCCCATTAAAGAATACAGATACAGGGGCCATAAAATAAAGGTACTTAAAATCAAGGTACTTGAAAGGTACTTGAAAGGTACTTGAAACAAAGGTACTTTAAATCAAGGTACTTGAAAGGTACTTTAAATCAAGGTACTTGAAACAAAGGTACTTTAAATCAAGGTACTTGAAACAAAGGTACTTAAAATCAAGGTACTTGAAAAGGTACTTTAAATCAAGGTACTTGAAAGGCTGACCAAGACGTAATTGATAAACTATAGAAACCCAATATCTATACCTATACCTATACCTATACCTATACCTATACCTATACCTATACCTATACCTATACCTATACCTATACCTATACCTATACCTATACCTATACCTATACCTATACCTATACCTATACTATACCTATACCTATACCTATACCTAATACTATACCTATACCTATACCTATACCTATACCTATACCTATACCTATACCTATACCTATAATCAATAGCCATCTCTTGGGTCTGACCTCTGGCTGTCTAGGTCTTGCCTTCCTTTAGCAGAATGTTTTGGTCCAGTCCGAGGGGCCACTTGGGCTGCCTAAAATATAAATTATATTTCTATTTTTCTTTCTATAGTCTTTTGTATTCTTATAAAAAATCTGGCATCAAATAAAAGAAATAACTTCTTGAAGGTTGACTTTCAAGTACCGGCCAGTTGACTCTGGTAAGCTCGTACCTCCCCAGAGACAGGGCATGGGGCCGGTACCCAGGAGATGGGCTTATGGATGTCCAAAGGCAGGTAGCCCCATTGCGACTGCCTTTTTTCTTAGGGCCCACTAGAAAGTATTAGGCAGCCAAGGGGAGGACACTAAAACAGTTCAGATCAGAAACATTTTTAAGCCATGCCGCGACTGCCTAATGAGGTCAGTAAGAATCCCCCGGCTGCCTAAGGTTACAGGTTCAAGTACTATATCAGCTCATATCAGTTCATTTGGTATCATAACAGTTCATTTTATATCATATCATATCATATCATATCAGATCATATCATATCAGATCATATCAGATCTGATCAGATCAGATCAGATCAGATCAGATCAGATCAGATCAGATCAGATCAGTTAATTGAATTTAATTGAATTTAATTGAATTTCATTGAATTTAATTTAATTGAATTTCATTGAATTTAATTTAATTGAATTTCATTGAATTTAATTGAATTTCATTTCATTAGAAGAACTTTTAACAACATTGACTTTGAGAAGACACGACATACATTATCAATCCTGTAAAGATCTTTCAAGTACCTTTAGGGCCAATTCCCCTGACTCTGGGCGGTATGGGCAGTCGCTCATACCAAGATAATGCCAATCGCATATTATATTATACACCGGTGATGCCTTTATTTATTTCCCCTTTAGGGTTCATTCTAGGGTTCATTCTAGGGTTCATTCTATTGTTCATTCTCTAGTCCCGCCTATGTCTATGTCTACGGCGGCACTAGCTTAGGGGCATCAAGTGGGACCCCTCCCTACCCTAGGATAAGGATAAGGGGCATTAGATTAAGGGAAGGGGCCCACTTGCGAGTACCTTTCAAGTACCTTCAAGTGGACCCCTCCCTAGGGGGAGGGGCCCACTTGCGAGTACCGCCCAGGGGGCCGGTACTAGAATGCCCTCTGGGCGGTACTCGCAAGTCTTGGGCAGCTTTTACTTTAGCTGCCTAAGACTTGATTTAATGCCCATAAAAGATACAGGGGCATTCAAGTACCTTAATGGCCCTCTGTATCTGTATCTGGGCATAAAATAAAGGTACTCGCAAGTCTTGTCTTGGGCAGCTTTTACTTTAGCTGCCTAAGACTTGAAGGTACTTGAAAGGTACTAGCTTACCCAGAGTCAGGGGAATAGGCCATCAAGTGGGACCCCTACCGAAGGGAAGGGAAGGGAAGGGAAGGGAAGGGAAGGGAAGGGAAGGGAAGGGCCCACTTGCCAAGTATTACCATACCATAGGCAGCTAAAGTAAATCAAGGGGGACCCCTTTGGCTTTGGGGGGGGTCCCACTTGCGAGTACCTTCAAGTACCTAAATGCCCCTTTATCTGGGCATTAATTCAAGCCTTATATTAGGCAGCTAAAGGAAAATAAAAGAAGGGCTGCCTAATATCAAGTGGGACCCCTCCCTACCCTACCCTAGGGGCCCAGGAGGTAAGGGGCCCACTTGCGAGTACCTTTATTTAATGCCCATAAAAGAGTCATATACAGGGCCATTAAATAAAGGTACTTGAAGGCTCGCAAGTACCTTCAAGTACCTTCAAGTACCTTCAAGTACCTTGATTTCAAGTACCTTCAAGTACCTTCAAGTACCTTCAAGTACCTTGATTTCAAGTACCTTCAAGTACCTTGATTTCAAGTACCTTCAAGTACCTTGATTTCAAGTACCTTCAAGTACCTTGATTTCAAGTACCTTCAAGTACCTTGATTTCAAGTACCTTCAAGTACCTTCAAGTACCTTCAAGTACCTTCAAGTGGGACCCCTCCCTACCCTACCCTACCCTAGGATAGGATAAGGGCATTTCCGAAAGGGGCCCACTTGCGAGTACCTTTATTTTATGCCCAGGTACAGGTACAGGTACAGGGGCCATAAAGGTACTAGAATGCCCTCTGGGTAAGCTAGTACCTTAATTGAATGCCCCTAGGAATTCAATAGGCGTACTAGCTAGTGGGCCCCCTCTACCCCCCAAAGCCAAGGGGTATCAAGTGGGACCCTCCCGACCCTAGGGGTCCAGATACAGAGGGAAGGGGCCCACTTGCGAGTACCGCCCAGATACAGATACAGGGGCCATAAAGGTACTTGAAGGGGCATTAAATAAAGGTACTTGCGAGCCTTTATTTCAAGTACCTTAATTAAATGCCCCTGTACCTTTTATGGCATTAAATAAAGGTACTCGCAAGTGGGCCCCTTACCTCTGTATCTGGACCCCTAGGGTAGGGTCGGGAGGGGTCCCACTTGATATTAGGCAGCTTTATTTTAGCTGCCTAATATAATATAAGGCTTGATTTAATGCCCATAAAAGATACAGAGTAATAGGCCATCAAGTGGGACCCCTACGGTAAGGGGAGGGGAGGGGCCCACTTGCGAGTACCTTAATTTAATGCCCAGATACAGATACAGGGCCATTCAAGTACCGCCCCCCTCAAGGGGGGGCATTAAGGTACTCGCAAGTGGGCCCCTTCCCTTAAAGTACCTTCCTTTATCTAATGCCCCCTAGGGAGGGAGGGGTCCCACTGCAAGTCTTAGTCAGCTAAAGGAAAGTAAAGGCTGCCTAAGGCAAGACTTGCCAAGTATTACCTTAGGCAGCTAAAGTAAAAGAGAAGCTGCCTATGGTATGGTAATACTCGCGGGTACCTTTATTTCAAGTACCTTCTAGTACCTTTATTTAATGCCCCTGTATCTGTATCTGTATCTGTATCTTTTATGGGCATTATAGAAAGGTACTCGCAACAGATAGTGGGCCCCTTCCCTTCCCTTCCCTCTGTATCTGGACCCCTAGGGTAGGGTAGGGTAGGGTAGGGTAGGGTAGGGTAGGGTAGGGTAGGGTAGGGTAGGGTAGGGTAGGGTCGGGTCGGGAGGGGTCCCACTTGAATTAAATGCCCCTGTACCTGGGTAAGCTAGTACCTTCATTTAATGCCCCTAGGAATTCAATAGGCGTACTAGCTAGTGGGCCCTTAATGCCCCCAAAGCCAAGGGGGTATCAAGTGGGACCCCTCCCCTCCCTAGGGTAAGGGGAGGGGCCCACTTGCGAGTACCGCCCAGGGGGCATTAAGGTACTTGAAGGGGCATTAAATAAAGGTACTTGCGAGCCTTAAAGTACCTTAAATGGCCTATTACTCTGGGTAAGCTAGTACGCCCCTAGGAATAGGCGTACTAGCTAGTGGGCCCCTCTACCCCCCAAAGCCAAGGGGGTATCAAGTGGGACCCCTCCCTAGGGGTCCAGGAGGGGCCCACTTGCGAGTACCGCCCAGATACAGGGGCATTAAGGTACTTGAAGGGGCATCATAGAAAGGTACTCGCAAGTGGGCCCCTTCCCTCTGTATCTGGACCCCTAGGGAGGGGTAGGTAGGGGTCCCACTTGATATTAGGCAGCTTTTTCTTTCTTTCTTTTCTTTTCTTTTCTTTTTGTAGCTGCCTAATATAATATAAGGCTTTATTTAATGCCCAGAGTCAGAGGAATAGGCCATTAAGGTACCCGGAGTACCGCCCAGAGTAATAGGCCATTCAAGTACCTTTATGGCCCCCTCAAGGGGGCGGTACTCGCAAGTGGCCCCCTTAATGCCCCTAGGGAGGGGTCCCACTTGAAGGTACCCGGAGTACCGCCCATTTAAGATGCAGGGGCCCTAAAATAAAGGTACTTGGAATGCCCATAAAAGAGTCAGAGTAATAGGCCATCAAGTGGGACCCCTACGGTAAGGGGAGGGAAGGGAAGGGGCCCACTTGCCAAGTATTAGGCAGCTAATAGAAAAGCTGCCTATGGTAATACTCGCGGGTACCTTGATGCCCATAAAAGATACAGAGGGCCATTAAGGTACCTGGAGTACCTTTATTTTATGCCCAGGGTAATTGGCCATTAAATAAAGGTACTTGAAAGGTACCTACAGATGGAGTACCTTAATTAAATGCCCCAGATACAGATACAGGGGCCATTAAATAAGGTACTTGAATGGCCATCTGTATCTGTATCTGTATCTGTGTATCTGTATCTGTATCTGTATCTGTATCTGTATCTGTATCTGTATCTGTATCTGTATCTGTATCTGTATCTGTATCTGTATCTGTATCTGTATCTGTATCTGTATCTGTATCTGTATCTGTATCTGTATCTGTATCTGTATCTGTATCTGTATCTGTATCTGTATCTGTATCTGTATCTGTATCTGTATCTGTATCTGTATCTGTATCTGTATCTGTATCTGTATCTGTATCTGTATCTGTATCTGTATCTGTATCTGTATCTGTATCTGTATCTGTATGTATCTGTATCTGTATCTGTATCTGTATCTGTATCTGTATCTGTATCTGTATCTGTATCTGTATCAAAAGGTATCTGTATCTAAAGGTATCTGTATCTGTATCTGTATCTGTATCTGTATCTGTATCTGAGGTAATCTGTATCTGTATCTGTATCTGTATCTGTATTAAAGGTATCTGTATCTGTATCAAAAGGTATCTGTATCTGTATCTGTATCTGTATCTGTATCAAAAGTATCTGTATCTGTATCTGTATCTGTATCTGTATCTGTATCTGTATCTGTATCTGTATCAAAAGGTATCTGTATCTGTATCTGTATCTGTATCTGTATCTGTAATCTGTATCTGTATCTGTATCTGTATCTGTATTGTATCTGTATCTGTATCTGTATTTAAAGGTATCTGTATCTGTATCTGTATCCAAAAGGTATCTGTATCTGTATCTGTATCTGTATCTGTATCTGTATCTGTATCTGTATCTGTATCTGTATCTGTATCTGGGCATTAAGGTACTCCAGGTACCTTAGAGGGCCTATGACTCTTTTATGGTAAGCTAGTCCGCCTATGTATAATGCCTTAGTCGGTACTAGCTTTACCCAGAGGTATAGGCCATTAAAGTACCTTTCTAGTACCTTTCTTTAGGGCCCCTGTATCTGTACCTATCTTTAATGGGCATTCAAGTGGGACCCCTCCCTACCCTAGGGTAAGGGGCATAAAGGGAAGGGGCCCACTTGCCAAGTATTAGGCAGCTACTATAAAAGCTGCCTAATACTTCGCGGGTACCTTCAAGTACCCTGAGGGCCAATTACCCTGTATCTGGGCATTCAAGTACCTTAATGGCCCTCTGGGCATAATAGAAAGGTACTCGCAAGTCTTGGTCAGCTTTTTTTACTTTCCTTTAGCTGCCTAAGACTTTAAGGTACTCGCAAGTGGGCTCCTCCCCTTAATCTAATGCCCCTTACCCTAGGGTAGGGAGGGGTCCCACTTGAATGCCCATTAAAGATACAGATACAGGGGCCCTAAAGAAAGGTACTAGAAAGGTACTTTAATGGCCTATACCTCTGGGTAAGCTAGTACCGACCATATACATAGGCGGACTAGCTTACCCATAAAAGAGTCATAGGCCCTCAAGGTACCTGGAGTACCTTAATGCCCAGATACAGATTTACAGATACAGATACAGATACAGATACAGATACAGATACAGATACAGATACAGATACAGATACCTTTTGATACAGATACAGATACAGATACCTTTAAATACAGATACAGATACCAGATACCTTTTAATACAGATACAGATACAGATACAGATACAGATACAGATACAGATACAGATACAGATACAGATACCTTTTGATACAGATACAGATACAGATACAGATACAGATACAGATACAGATACAGATACCTTTTGATACAGATACAGATACAGATACAGATACAGATACCTTTTGATACAGATACAGATACCTTTAAATACAGATACAGATACAGATACAGATACAGATACAGATACAGATACAGATACAGATACAGATACAGATACCTTTAAATACAGATACCTTTTGATACAGATACAGATACAGATACAGATACAGATACAGATACAGATACAGATACAGATACAGATACAGATACAGATACAGATACAGATACAGATACAGATACAGATACAGATACAGATACAGATACAGATACAGATACAGATACCTTTTAATACAGATACAGATACAGATACAGATACAGATACAGATACAGATACAGATACAGATACAGATACAGATACCTTTTACAGATACAGATACAGATACAGATACAGATACAGATACAGATACAGATACAGATACAGATACAGATACAGATACAGATACAGATACAGATACAGATACAGATACAGATACAGATACAGATACAGATACAGATACAGGGCCATTCAAGTACCTTAATTTAATGGCCCTGTATCTGTATCTGGGCATTTAATTAAGGTACTCCATCTGTAGGTACCTTTCAAGTACCTTTATTTAATGGCCAATTACCCTGGGCATAAAATAAAGGTACTCCAGGTACCTTAATGGCCCTCTGTATCTTTTATGGGCATCAAGGTACCCGCGAGTATTACCATAGGCAGCTTTTCTATTAGCTGCCTAATACTTGGCAAGTGGGCCCCTTCCCTTCCCTCCCCTTACCGTAGGGGTCCCACTTGATGGCCTATTACTCTGACTCTTTTATGGGCATTCCAAGTACCTTTATTTTTAGGGCCCCTGCATCTTAAATGGGCGGTACTCGGGTACCTTCAAGTGGGACCCCTCCCTAGGGGGCATTAAGGGGGCCACTTGCGAGTACCGCCCCCTTGAGGGGGCCATAAAGGTACTTGAATGGCCTATTACTCTGGGCGGTACTCCGGGTACCTTAATGGCCTATTCCTCTGACTCTGGGCATTAAATAAAGCCTTATATTATATTAGGCAGCTACAAGAAAAGAAAAGAAAAGAAAAGAAAAGAAAAGCTGCCCTAATATCAAGTGGGACCCCTACCTACCCCTCCCTAGGGGTCCAGATACAGAGGGAAGGGGCCCACTTGCGAGTACCTTTCTATGATGCCCCTTCAAGTACCTTAATGCCCCTGTATCTGGGCGGTACTCGCAAGTGGGCCCCTCCTGGACCCCTAGGGAGGGGTCCCACTTGATACCCCCTTGGCTTTGGGGGGTAGAGGGGGCCCACTAGCTAGTACGCCTATTCCTAGGGGCGTACTAGCTTACCCAGAGTAATAGGCCATTAAGGTACTTTAAGGCTCGCAAGTACCTTTATTTAATGCCCCTTCAAGTACCTTAATGCCCCCTGGGCGGTACTCGCAAGTGGGCCCCTCCCCTTACCCTAGGGAGGGGAGGGGTCCCACTTGATACCCCCTTGGCTTTGGGGGCATTAAGGGCCCACTAGCTAGTACGCCTATTGAATTCCTAGGGGCATTAAATGAAGGTACTAGCTTACCCAGGTACAGGGGCATTTAATTCAAGTGGGACCCCTCCCGACCCGACCCTACCCTACCCTACCCTACCCTACCCTACCCTACCCTACCCTACCCTACCCTACCCTACCCTACCCTAGGGGTCCAGATACAGAGGGAAGGGAAGGGAAGGGGCCCACTATCTGTTGCGAGTACCTTTCTATAATGCCCATAAAAGATACAGATACAGATTACAGATACAGGGGCATTAAATAAAGGTACTAGAAGGTACTTGAAATAAAGGTACCCGCGAGTATTACCATACCATAGGCAGCTTCTCTTTTACTTTAGCTGCCTAAGGTAATACTTGGCAAGTCTTGCCTTAGGCAGCCTTTACTTTCCTTTAGCTGACTAAGACTTGCAGTGGGACCCCTCCCCTCCCTAGGGGGCATTAGATAAAGGGAAGGTACTTTAAGGGAAGGGGCCCACTTGCGAGTACCTTAATGCCCCCCCTTGAGGGGGGCGGTACTTGAATGGCCCCTGTATCTGTATCTGGGCATTAAATTAAGGTACTCGCAAGTGGGCCCCTCCCTCCCCTTACCGTAGGGGTCCCACTTGATGGCCTATTACTCTGTATCTTTTATGGGCATTAAATCAAGCCTTATATTATATTAGGCAGCTAAAATAAAGCTGCCTAATATCAAGTGGGACCCCTCCCGACCCTACCCTAGGGGTCCAGATACAGAGGTAAGGGGCCACTTGCGAGTACCTTTATTTAATGCCCATAAAAAGGTACAGGGGCATTTAATTAAGGTACTTGAAATAAAGGCTCGCAAGTACCTTTATTTAATGCCCCTTCAAGTACCTTTATGGCCCCTGTATCTGTATCTGGGCGGTACTCGCAAGTGGGCCCCTTCCCTCTGTATCTGGACCCCTAGGGTCGGGAGGGGTCCCACTTGATACCCCTTGGCTTTGGGGGTAGAGGGGGCCCACTAGCTAGTACGCCCTATTGAATTCCTAGGGGCATTCAATTAAGGTACTAGCTTACCCAGAGGGCATTCTAGTACCTTTATGGCCCCTGTACCTGTACCTGTACCTGGGCATAAAATAAAGGTACTCGCAAGTGGGGCCCCTTTCGGAAATGCCCCTTATCCTATCCTAGGGTAGGGTAGGGTAGGGAGGGGTCCCACTTGAAGGTACTTGAAGGTACTTGAAGGTACTTGAAGGTACTTGAAATCAAGGTACTTGAAGGTACTTGAAATCAAGGTACTTGAAGGTACTTGAAATCAAGGTACTTGAAGGTACTTGAAATCAAGGTACTTGAAGGTACTTGAAATCAAGGTACTTGAAGGTACTTGAAGGTACTTGAAGGTACTTGAAATCAAGGTACTTGAAGGTACTTGAAGGTACTTGAAGGTACTTGCGAGCCTTCAAGTACCTTTATTTAATGGCCCTGTATATGACTCTTTTTATGGGCATTAAATAAAGGTACTCGCAAGTGGGCCCTTACCTCCTGGGCCCCTAGGGTAGGGTAGGGAGGGGTCCCACTTGATATTAGGCAGCCCTTCTTTTATTTTCCTTTAGCTGCCTAATATAAGGCTTGAATTAATGCCCAGATAAAGGGGGCATTTAGGTACTTGAAGGTACTCGCAAGTGGGACCCCCCCCAAAGCCAAAGGGGGTCCCCCTTGATTTACTTTAGCTGCCTATGGTATGGTAATACTTGGCAAGTGGGCCCCTTCCCTTCCCTTCCCTTCCCTTCCCTTCCCTTCCCTTCCCTTCCCTTCGGTAGGGGTCCACTTGATGGCCTATTCCCCTGACTCTGGGTAAGCTAGTACCTTTCAAGTACCTTCAAGTCTTAGGCAGCTAAAGTAAAAAGCTGCCCAAGACAAGACTTGCGAGTACCTTTATTTTATGCCCAGATACAGATACAGAGGGCCATTAAGGTACTTGAATGCCCCTGTATCTTTTTATGGGCATTAAATCAAGTCTTAGGCAGCTAAAGTAAAAGCTGCCCAAGACTTGCGAGTACCGCCCAGAGGGCATTCTAGTACCGGCCCCCTGGGCGGTACTCGCAAGTGGGCCCCTCCCCTAGGGAGGGGTCCCACTTGAAGGTACTTGAAAGGTACTCGCAAGTGGGCCCCTTCCCTTAATCTAATGCCCCTTATCCTTATCCTAGGGTAGGGAGGGGTCCCACTTGATGCCCCTAAGCTAGTGCCGCCGTAGACATAGACATAGGCGGGACTAGAGAATGAACAATAGAATGAACCCTAGAATGAAACCCTAGAATGAACCCTAAAGGGGAAATAAATAAAGGCATCACCGGTGTATAATATAATATGCGATTGGCATTATCTTGGTATGAGCGACTGCCCATACCGCCCAGAGTCAGGGGAATTGGCCCTAAAGGTACTTGAAAGATCTTTACAGGATTGATAATGTATGTCGTGTCTTCTCAAAGTCAATGTTGTTAAAAGTTCTTCTAATGAAATGAAATTCAATTAAATTCAATGAAATTCAATTAAATTAAATTCAATGAAATTCAATTAAATTAAATTCAATGAAATTCAATTAAATTCAATTAAATTCAATTAACTGATCTGATCTGATCTGATCTGATCTGATCTGATCTGATCTGATCTGATCAGATCTGATATGATACTGATATGATATGATCTGATATGATATGATATGATATGATATAAAATGAACTGTTATGATACCAAATGAACTGATATGAGCTGATATAGTACTTGAACCTGTAACCTTAGGCAGCCGGGGGATTCTTACTGACCTCATTAGGCAGTCGCGGCATGGCTTAAAAAATGTTTCTGATCTGAACTGTTTTTAGTGTCCTCCCCTTGGCTGCCTAATACTTTCTAGTGGGCCCTAAGAAAAAAGGCAGTCGCAATGGGGCTACCTGCCTTTGGACATCCATAAGCCCATCTCCTGGGTACCGGCCCCATGCCCTGTCTCTGGGAGGTACGAGCTTACCAGAGTCAACTGGCCGGTACTTGAAAGTCAACCTTCAAGAAGTTATTTCTTTTATTTGATGCCAGATTTTTTATAAGAATACAAAAGACTATAGAAAGAAAAATAGAAATATAATTTATTTTTTAGGCAGCCCAAGTGGCCCCTCGGACTGGACCAAAACATTCTGCTAAAGGAAGGCAAGACCTAGACAGCCAGAGGTCAGACCCAAGAGATGGCTATTGATATAGGTATAGGTATAGGTATAGGTATAGGTATAGGTATAGGTATAGGTATAGGTATAGGTATAGGTATAGGTATAGGTATAGGTATAGGTATAGGTATAGGTATAGGTATAGGTATAGGTATAGGTATAGGTATAGGTATAGGTATATAGGTATAGGTATAAGGTATAGGTATAGGTAATAGGTTATAGGTATAGGTATAGGTATAGGTATAGATATTGGGTTTCTATAGTTTATCAATTACGTCTTGGTCAGCCTTTCAAGTACCTTGATTTAAAGTACCTTTCAAGTACCTTGATTTTAAGTACCTTTGTTTCAAGTACCTTGATTTAAAGTACCTTTGTTTCAAGTACCTTGATTTAAAAGTACCTTTCAAGTACCTTGATTTAAAAGTACCTTTGTTTCAAGTACCTTTCAAGTACCTTTCAAGTACCTTGATTTTAAGTACCTTTATTTTATGGCCCCTGTATCTGTATCTTTAATGGGCATTCAAGTGGGACCCCTCCCTACCCGAAGGGAAGGGGCCCACTTGCGAGTACCTTCAAGTACCGGCCCTATGGGCATAAAGGTACTTGCGAGCCTTCAAGTACCTTTCAAGTACCTTAATGGCCTATTACTCTTTTATGGGCATTTAATTAAGGTACTCGCAAGTGGGCCCCTTCCCTTCCCTTCCCTTCCCTTCCCTTCCCTTCGGTAGGGGTCCCACTTGATGGCCCCTGGTATCTTTTATGGGCATCAAAATAAAGGTACTCGCAAGTGGGCCCCTCTGTATCTGGACCCCTAGGGTAGGTAGGGGTCCCACTTGATATTAGGCAGCTTTGACTTTAGCTGCCTAATATAAGGCTTGAATGCCCAGATAAAGGGGGCCATCAAGTGGGACCCCTCCCTACCCTAGGATAAGATAAGGGGCATTAGATAAAGGGGAGGGAAGGGGCCCACTTGCGAGTACCTTTATTTTAATGCCCAGGTACAGGGTAATTGGCCATAAAATAAAGGTACTTGAAGGTACTCGCAAGTAAGTGGGCCCCTTCGGTAGGGGTCCCACTTGATGGCCCCTGTATCTGTACCTGGGCATTAAATAAAGGTACCCCAGGTACCTTAATGGCCTATAACCTCTGGGCATTAATGAAGGTACCCGCGAGTATTACCATACCATAGGCAGCTAAAATAAAGCTGCCTAATACTTGGCAGGTAACCTTTATGGCCCTCTGTATATGGGCGTTTAAATTAATTAAGGTACCCGCGAGTATTACCATAGGCCAGCTTTAAGTACCTTAATGGCCCTCTGGGCGGTACTCGCAAGTGGGCCCCTCCTGGACCCCTTAGGAGGGGTCCCACTTGATTTTATTTTAGCTGCCTATGGTAATACTTGGCAAGTGGGCCTAATATTGACAAGTGGGCCCCTTAGGGAGGGGTCCCACTTGGTAGCTGCCTATGGTATGGTATGGTAAGACTTTATAGTGGGACCCCTCCCTACCCTAGGGGGAGGTAAGGGGACCATTGCGAGTCCCGGCCCCTCCGGGGGGCCATCCAAGGTACTGTGAATGGCCCTCTGTATATGGGGCGTTAAATTAAGGTTCACGCGAGTATTACCATAGGCAGCTTTTATTTCTTTAATTTTAGCTGCC
>JAJSRW010001451.1:0-22693 GCA_022414725.1 Microglena sp. YARC | reverse complement strand
GCCTAAGCCCCTTTAGGTAGCCCCTAAAAGGCTGGGGTGAAGGGAATATGGTCACAACAGGGCCCTGGCCTCCGCGAAGGACAGGAAGTTTTTGTGGGCGAAATACATTTGAGAGAAGTGTTTTGGTTTTAACAGAGCGCGCAAAACATTTAGACAAACCAGGGAGTTAACCCCCTCCAGGGGTGGCCCTCCCAGGGTGGCCCCTCCCGGGGTGGCCCCTCCCAGGGGTGGCCCCCTCCCGGGTGGCCCCCGGTCCCAGGGTGGCCCGCTACAGGGGTGGCCCTCCCAGGGGTGGGCCCTCCAGGGGTGCCGCTGCCCAGGGGGTGGCCGCCCTCCCAGGGGTGGCCCCTCCAGGGGTGGCCCTCCCAGGGGTGCCCCTCCCAGGGGTGCCCCCCGGGGGGGGCGAGCACTTATAAGATCGTTTTAATTCTAATTTGAATTAACCCCCCCCCTTAACCCCAGGGGGGTTAGGGAGGGGTTGATAGAATAGATTATATTAATAAAAATGTAGAAAAGAAAGCTAGAAAATTCTTAAAAATCGAAAAATAAAATTACCAGAATTGAAATATGGATTGAATTAGAAGTCACTTTTTTTGGGTCTTTAAAAAACCCTTACTTCAAACAGCTCTCTCAAAATATGGTCAAAAAAATGGGATCACCGCCTTACCCGAGGGGGTGTCCATTTTTTTGACCATATTTCGCTTCGACCTTTATATTCCCCCCCCCCTTTCTTATTAGGGGGGGGGGTGTATGGGGTGAAGAAGGGGTTTCGGCCTAGGAGGGGCCTAGGGGAGGAGGCACTTGAAGGGGGCCAATGCCTTGTCATATTTTTGTTAGGAAAAAGATGCCTCCTTCATCAAGAGAACCAGCGCGGGGGCCTGCAGGGTACAGGGTTGCTGTTTAGACGTCCGTATTAAGAGGCAGGGGGGCTGCCCTCAGACCCCATACACCCCTTTCTTATTAGGGGGGGGGATAGGGTAGGAAGGGCAATCCTTTAGGCGGGTTCAGCCTTGACACCCTTTAAGGTTACCCTAAAGGGTTGGTAGGGAGAGCCGCCTTAAAGTAAGGTCTACCAACTGGCCCTAGAAAGAAATAAGGACATTGGGGTAATTTAATAGCTATAACCACAGCAGCAAAAAAACAGATACAAAAATTATAGCTAAGCTATGCAGAGAATATCCGCCAGGGGGACTCTTTTATAAGTGCTCTGCACGGCTCGGCCCCAATATTGGTCACAGGACAAATGGGCCCACCCCCTAATGAAAATAAGGGAACACCCCCCTAATGAAATAAGGGAGGGGGGGTGAGATGGAGCCATGGGCCTCTATGGGCCCATTTTTGTGACCAAATATAGCCAAGTGCTCTCTCCTAATCAAGGCCCTTAGCCGTTTAGGGTTACCCTAAAGGGGCCAATGGCCCATAGGGGGCATAGCCCTTACCCCTTGGGTTCAGGGTTAGGCCGAGCCCCAAAGGGGAAATCTGGTCTAAAAAAAGCTTTGCCAATGCCCTTTTCACCCCCCTGGGGGTAAAGGGTCTTTTTTTTAGATACCATATTTACCTAGGATTCAGGGCTCGGCCCTAAGAGGCCTTGTAAATACGCTCTCAAATATGGTCACAAAAAATGGGATCACCCCCCTAATGCCCTAATGCCCTAAGGGCTTAGGGCATTAAGGGGTGATCCATTTTTGTGACCATACTTTCCCCTTCGGGGCTCGGCCTGAAGGAGCCTTGATTTGGGAGAGAGCACTTAGAGAGTGGAGCACTGGTGCAAACACTCTCATCCAAGGCCCTTAGGCGAGCCCTGGAATCTAGGTAAATAGGTCTCTAAAAAACCCTTAAAGGGGCTTTATTAGACCATATTTTGAGAGAGTGTTTTGGTGTTTAGAAGTATAAGCTAAAGCTATGCATAATTAAAAACCGTTTTACGGTGCTTTCATTATAGGCAAAGCCCATACTATAGGGACCCAAGCAACACCCCTAATAAACTCCATAGATACTATAGTAAAACTTAAAGTAAAAATTTGTTTTTATGGGCTTTATCTTGTCTTGGGACCCCCCCCCACGGGGGTTCCAAACGGGCCCACCCCACCCTTAAAGGGCATTGGGGGGGTAAATAATAGCTATACAAGAAAAGACTCAGGTAAAAAAAAAAAATTCAGGTAAAAAATAAAAACTAATATCATATTATGTATAACAAGTTAATATAACGGGGCCATTCACATTTAGCATGGCACCGGGTCCCACGCCTAGAGGGTTAATTTTAAAAGGTGGGTGCTTTAGAACTAAAAAAAAAATCGATGTGGGGTACTGGTTTCTTTAAGGGGGGTTAATAGCCTTTTAAAAGCCAATACCTCCCTATAAGTCGAGTTTTCACTTTAAAGATTACTCAACGCCGGACTTAGATCCAATTTATTTTTTTGGACCACCCCTAGGCTATTGGGGGGGGCCTTTTTCTGTCCCCTTCAGGGGGTCAATATATAGTTGGCCTAACCAAAATAAAGTATGGGCGTAAATTAAGGCACATGAGGCTGGGACGGATAGAGTTATTCAAAAATTTAAGTGCTCTAAGGAAAGCCATAATAAATTCAGAGCCCCCTAACCCCTTTAGGGTAACCCTAAAGGGCTTAGAAGGATCTGATATGGGGCTTTCCCTTTTAAAAGGGGGTTTCCAAGCCCTTTAGGGTTACCCTAAAGGGGTTAGGGGGCCTTGACATTTTAAATGGGGTTTCAACCCCTCTTTCAAATAAGGGCTATGCCCCGTATATTTAAAGGGCATAGGCCCTAACCCTTTATAATGGAGGGTAACCCTTCCTTTATAAAGGGCTGGGTTAAAAAACAAACCTCCTTTTTTTAAAATTGGGGCCCACCCTTATTTTAAAGGGGGGGTTAAATATGCGGAGTTACAGAAACTTTTAAAGGGTAATAAAGAGGCATTTAAAGGGCCCTATTGTAAGTGTACTAAAGAGAGCCCAACTAAATGAGGATTAATGTTACGGATAAAAATATTGAGTAACTTTCGTGAGAATTATTATACCCGGGTTTTTAAAATTTTTATATTTGGAAAAAACCAGGTTAAACAAACGGCCCCCCTATTACAAAGATTCAAAGGGCCAAGAATAACCCCTAGGGTTTAATAAATAGAAAAGTCTCTTTAATAGGTTTTTCTAAATTCACACCCCTAACTCACCCTTTATAATGGAGGGTAACCCTTCCTTTATAAAAGGGCTGGGGTGGCCTGTATGGGGTTCCCCATACACAGATCAACTTAACAAATGGACCCTAGGAAAAAAGAACTAAAAATTGGATAAACATCAAAGGCCCTTTAAAAAAGAAAATCCTTTCTAAAGGGACCCCTCTTTTTAAAGACCCCCTTTAGTGACACTGAAACTTACCCAGGGGGTTATCAAGGCCCAGCGAAAGCGAAGCTGGGGTTCAATCACGTTATCTTGTCAAAGAACCCAAGCGTGGTCCCAGATTACCGGGGTTTATTAACCCCTTATTACCGATGACCCCCTAATAACAAAGGGGGGGTTGGTATTGGGGTTAGAGCCATAAACCCCGGGCGTATGCTTAATAATGATCGTCGTGAAGAAGAAAGGGCTTGACGAATGGCTTGAAGGGCTTGACGAATGGCTTCCTTCCCCTCCGGGGGGCTTGAAGAAACAAATAAAACAATTAACCGACCAGCAAAGCTGGAGTTAAAAGCACTGGGGGTTTATGGACTCTGCGTCCAATGGCCCTTACCAACACCCCTTATCCAAGGGCAAAGCCATAAGGAAGAAGAAAAATAGAGCCCGTAAGGGACTTTAATAAACCCAGGCTTTGTTAGAATTAGAAGCCACAGCTAATGTTGAAGAATGGGTTGCCAGAAGAATGGGTTGAAGAACGTAATGACGAAACAGCGTTAGAATTAGAAGCCACAGCTAATAAAGAAAAAATTCTATACTTCATATTCAAAAAAAAACGAAATCAAATATATTTCGATTGGTTTAGCATCTCCTGAAAAAATAAAAAAAATGGGCTGAAAAAACACTTCAAATGGTAAAATGATTGGTCAAGTTCTAAATGCAAATAGGACCGGGCATTTGAAAAAGGAATGTCTGACTCACCATAACAAGCTTCTCTTTTAAACCCCCAAAGGAGGTTTTTTTTGTGAACGAATCTTTGGGCCCTTAAAAAGATTTCGTTTTGCGGCTGTGGTAAGAGCTCTAAAAATGTCAAATAAAAATAAAATGGCTCTAAGGGGGGCTAATAGTCTAAAAGAAGGACAAGCTTCCAAGGGCAAAGCCCATAAGTTGATGGACTCTTCAATGACCTTAACTACAGGAGCAGAGCCGTAAGGGGAAATAAAGCTCAGAATTATATTGATTTATTAATATAAGATTCAAGAAGAAGAAAATTATGTGCTTCCAGGAATTAGAAACAAAAGATAAATTATTAGTTAAAAAAGGGCAAAGACATCTTAAATGGGGTCCTTTTTTCAAAAGGGGGACGCTGCAGAAGGCATAGGTAATAACATTACCCCCCACGGCCTGGGGGTCGCCCCAATGCCCTTAAGAGCAGAGCCGTAAGGGGCGGGCGGAACCGGCGCGCAATCTCAGGAGGGGCTTTTTGCCCCCCTTAAAAGGACTATCAATAACAAATTTAAACATATTTCAAACCAATTTGTCCAGATTGTGATATTGAATATACATGGGCAATTAGTCGTCGCTATCAATTAGGTTATATTGAATTAGCTTTACCTGTTACTCATGTTTGGTATCACTAAAAGTGAATTCCGAATAATAATATGGTCTATATTATTAGGATTTAAAAAAGACGTTGTTTACAGTCTATTGCGTATTGTTCTGGAAAAAAAATAACTTTAGAGAATGGATTAAATAAAATTCAAATTGAACGTACTCCCGATCAATTGGTTTCTTCATGGCAAAAATCAGTCAAAAAGACGGTGATACAGGAGATTGTTGATTCTGTCTCTCGCCGAAAAAGGTCAAACAGTCTCATTACACAGTATTCCAACCATTAAAAGGGATAGCATCCCCCCTGTAAATGGACCCCTTTTTTAAATAGTGGCCCCGTAGATAATTTTAAATCCAGTTCTTTTAAGGGGGGCTAATAGCCTTTTAAAAACAAGCTTTAACATTTTAAATGGGGCCCGTTTTAAGGGTAATAAAAGTATTACATCTAAAACCGGGGCTTTATTTTTAAACGGGGCCGATTTAAGGGTGTGCTTGTGAAGAAAGATAGAGCCCACAAGACAGTTCACGATAGATGGGACACCCCACACCCGCTTTAATAAGGGCTCTGCCCTTAAGGCATTGGGGGGGGTGTATTATCTAAGAAAAAGAGTCAACTAACGCCCTTTAGGGTTACCCTAAAGGGGTTAGGGGCGCTGAATTTATCAACCCCTTATTACCCCCCCTAATAAGAAAGGGGGGGGTTTTTGGTACGGGTTAATAAAGCCCCCCTTAAAAATAAAAAAACGTCTAAATGTTTAAACGAATTAAAAAAGTTCATTCACTACAAATTGTATCTTTATATTTTGAGTTTTTAAAAATAAGGGTGCCCAATATAAAAAATAAGCAAAACTTCTTATCCGAGGCTATTGGAAAAATTTCAAATTAATCCTCCCTCACCCCAAGCCCTTTAGGGTTACCCTAAGGGGTTAGGGGGTGAAAAAGATTCACCTTCAACCCCAGGGGACTAACATGGGCCCACTTTGAAAAAGGGGGGGTTTATCAACCCCAGACCAACCCCCCCCTTTCTTATTAGGGGGGGTATAAAGGGGTTATTAACCCCTTTATACCCCCCCCTAATAAGAAAGGGGGGGGTTGGTCTGGGGTTAGAGCCATAACCCCGGGCGTACGCTTAATAAGACAAAATCTGAAGGTGAAACTAATACAAACGGCCCTTTTTAAAATATTAAAGTGTCAGAAACAAGTTTAATAATAACATCGAAATTACGCTTGTCTTCTTTAAAATTATTCTTAAATTATTTTCCCATGAATTCTTATATTTTAAGAAAATTTAGAAATTTTAGTTGACCAAGAAAGTTTTTATCTTTCAAATAAATTATTTATTTTTTTTTATAAAATTTTTATGTATCTCCTTTTACTATTAATTATACTCCCTATTGGTACTCAGAATTAAATAAAAGTATTACATTTAATAAAGTTTCATTACTACATACCCATAGTATAGACGACATTCTTTCAATGCACCCCCTTTTCAAAGTAGCCCCTCAATGCCCTTACGGGAACCCAAAGAGCCCGTAAGGGTTTTCAATGGGCAAATACCTGCATCTAAGAAAAAAAGTAAAACTAAGGGGGGCGGAGCCCCCCTTAAAATTAAAAAAAGGTAGAAATTTAAAAGTCAAGGGGGGCTTTGCCCCCCTTAATTCACTTTCGCCCATAGGCCAAAACCCCCTTTAACATACGAGGGGGATGGAATATTGGTGAGGCGTTAATTTTAATGCAATCAACATATATTAATAAGATTATGGGCTTACCAAATGCCCTTATTTTTTTTGGGAAAGATCCTGCCCCCAATCAAACCCCCCCCAATGCCCTTAAGCCCTTTATAAAGGAAGGGTTACCCTCCATTATAAAGGGGTTAGGCAGAGCCCTATCTAAAGAAGCGGGTGGGGTAAGAAGGACCCTAAAGGGTTCGGCCCTTACCAAGGTGGGCCTTAGGGGAGCCCGCCTTAAAAAAAGGTAAAAGAATCCAAGCCCTTTAGGGTTACCCTAAAGGGGTTAGGGGCAAAGCCTTACTCAAAATACATTAATGGACCCACTCTTTAAATACACCATATAAATCTGGTAGCTTGAGTCTTAGTCTAGGTAAAAAAGAAGTTACCCCGGGGTTCACTGCAAAAAAAAATGGCACACTCTTTAAAGGAGTGGCCTATAACAAAATATAATCAATTCTTAAAAAATTATTCTTTTTTTAAAAAAAAGGTTGGTTTCCCTCATCACTCCAAATTTATAACATCCTTTTAAGGGGGGCGCTGAATTTATTATCGCCCCCCTTACACCTTATTTTGGGGGGGTTTCAACCCCTCTTTCAAATAAGGGCTATGCCCCGTATATAAAGGGCATAGGCCTAACCCCTTTAGGGTAACCCTAAAGGGCTGGGTTAAAAAACAAACCTCCTTTTAAAAGTGCTTTCAAATATGGGGGTTACTAACTTTAAATTTTAATCAACTGTTTTAACAGCATACCCCCAGCCCTTTAGGGTTACCCTAAAGGGGTTAGGGTGTTTGGCTTTATGGTAAAGCCCATAATGCACAATAAAAAGTTTGACATTAAAAGGGGAGTGCAGCAATTCTATATTAAAGTTTAATAGACTCTTTATTACCCTTATAATAGGGGGTAATAAAAGTTCAGATTCACATTTACAAAATTTTTCTTTTCGATTTGGTTTGTATGTACTCAAGGTTTATATGGTTTAATAAACTTTCAACGGACTTTGAAAAGTGGCCCCCAGCCTAGAATCACTTTAAATGGGCAAAGCCCATTAAATGAATATAGACTAAGCAATATACCATTAGAGAATGGGGGCTCTGCCCCCTTTGATTCAATTTTCTTTGTTAAGTTTAAAAACTTCAGGTAACGCCCTTTATACGAGGGTTCTGGGCAGAGGCATTTTTTGGGAGGTTCTTTTTAAAACCCTTAATGAGGGGGGTAATAAAACAGCTTTGATTTCTTCTTTTAAGGGGGCGGCTTTTATTGCCCCCCTTTCGTAATCCTTAATAGTTTTTTTTAAAACAAATTAGCGCAGCTGTTAGTGTTTGTATATTCCACTTTAAAAAAGGGTTCTAACCCCTTATTCCCCCTAAGGTCCATGATAAGAAAGGGGGGGTTGGTATGGGATTTAATAACCCGAAAATAGAGTCCACAGGGCAATAATTTCTCTTCTTAATTTTTTCCGTAACCCCAGGGGGGTTATTGAATTCTGTTAAAAATTTTTAGATTGGAGGCATACTTGTTATCAATATAAAAAACAGTTCGTTTTTTTTCTTCTATAGTCTTCAAAATTCAAAATATCTTTTTAAAAATATTAGAAATAATAATTATTGTTTTTCTTATCGTGAACGTTGGTTTGAATGTTGATGCTGATGATGAGGATGATAAAGAATGGCCACTTTTTTAGTTGGTATTTTAACCCAGAAAATAATTTATTAAATACTCCAATTCCATTTTATAATCATCTAAGGGGGGCCATAAAAGCGCCCCCTAACCCCTTTATAATGGAGGGTAACCCTTCCTTTATAAAGGGCTTAGAAGGATCAACCCCGGGGGGTTAGACTTATTACACCTTAAAAGGGTCATCTTTTTACCCGTAAGGGCATTGAAAGGACCCCGTTTAAAATATCAAACCCTTTTACGGGGCCACCCCCTTTTATTAGACAAAATATTAACCCTACACTTAATTCTATTAATAATAGACCACTATTAAAAACCCGTAAGGCATTGGAGCCCCTTGAAAAAGGGGAGTCCAAAAAAATGCTTGGTTATCCAACCTCCCGGCTTTTAATGGTTATAAATATAACGTTTCCCCCAGGGGGGGGGTACCATGGGATTCTAACTTCAATCAAAAAACGGGGTTAATGTTAAATACAATGGGACGGCTTCTAGGGACCAACCCATATTTCAGGGCGAACTCACCTCGCTTTAGCTTCTAGGACCAGCATTAATCGATATCTTTTAATGAAATTTAACACTCTTGAATTAAAGTTAGCTTTAAGGCAAAATAAAGAAAATATGAAGCAAATATATCAGGTGGTTCAGATTACTTAGAATTGACTGGATCAGTCAGAAAACACTATGGACCTGCCATTGAATTTTATAAGGGTAATTTTATTTATTGAAAAGAAATCGAAAATTAAAAATTCAATCAAAATTCAAAAAAAAATTGAATGGCTAGAATAAATTTTTCAGATGCCGAACGTCATTGCAAGACAATTCACTCGAAACCGAAAAAAATTAAATTTATTAATTCGTAGTCAAAAACTAATTAAAAAACTAATTCATAATCTTCAGACCAAAAATTAATGACATTAACAGTTTTACCGGTTCTTCCACCTGAACTAAGGCCAATTGTAAAAATGGAATGGCCTGCAGCAGCTGATTTAAATCGACTTTATCAACGTATTATTTATAGAAATGATCGTTTAAAAAAATTATTAAATAATTCTGTGATGCGTCAGTCGGATCTAATGCATTTAGGAGTACGCTTACCAAGAATCCGTTGATAATTTAATAAGTAATGGTAAAAGCGGAGTGATCCGAAAAGATTCTAAGAGATCGTCTTTAAAATCATTATCTGTATTTTAAAAGGAAAAGAAGGACGATTTCGACAAATTATTAGAAAACGTGTTGATTATTCAGGACGTCTGTTATTTTTAAAACTTCATTCCCAAAAGAAATGGCGTTTACTATTTGATCAAAAATTAGGAATGTTATTGGAGCGAAAAAACTTTCTAAAAAAACATCCGGCATTAGCTTGGGAATATTACACTATGACTTCCCCAGTTTTAAACCGTGCTCCGACACTCCATAGATTAGGATTCAAGCTTTTACAGGGCCAAAATTTAATTGAAGGAAGCTATTTATTACACCATTCACGGATTTCGACGGGACATGTTTTAACTTTGAATTAGGCTTGGAAACTAAGTTATTTTTACCTTTTTATTATCTCCAAGCACCGGAGAACCATTAGCTATACCCAGTCAAAAATTTATGGGTTTTTGGTTGTATTATTTAACAAACAAATTGTAATGAACATTATATTAAATATCAGAAAGTTCAGGTTTATACTTTACAAATTTCATTGATGTTCTGAAAAGTTTGAAAATAAAAAACTCGATTTACATGAATTATTTGGCTTAAGTGGAATGGTTATTTTGAAAATGGAAATGATCAAAATAGCCTCTTGAAATTCGTATAATTCATATGGAAATTATACCAGAAAACCTAAATTCAAAGACATAGATTTTCGAAGGGTCGACTCAAACCAACTATTAAAACAGGTTGTTTTTAACAACTATAACTCTAATTGGTTATACTTTACATATTTTTAAACAGAAACCAAATAAAATTTGGGACCTTTCTTAGTTCATTACAAATTAATAACAACCTAAAACCATATCTGACTGGGAGCTAATGGCCGGTTCCGTAGTTTTCCAGCTTCAGCGCGTGGCTTCAACTGTTAAAGGAATATGCCTCAAAATTTAAACAGCGCGGACTCCCATAGTTTCTTGTATAATTCAAGCTAATCTCGGATGTTTTATAAAGAAGTTTTCGCTCCAATTAACAGACGCCATTTCTTTTGGCGATTCATGAAGTTGTAAACTTGGACCTACAACAAATAACAGAACGTCCTGAATAATCAACACGTTTTCTAATAAATATGTCGAATCGTCCTTCTTTTCCTTTTAAAATATCAGATTAATGATTTTAAAAGACGATCTCTAGAATCTTTTTCGGGAGTCACTCGCTTTTACATTACTTATTAAATATCACGGATTCTTGAAGTAAGCGTACTCCTAAATGCATTAATCCGACTGAGCATCACAGAATTATTTAATAATTTTTTTAAACGATCATTTCATAATAATACGTTTGATAAAGTCGATTTAAATCAGCTGCTGCAACTTGGCATCCATTTTTACAATGGCCTTAGTTCAGGTGGAAGAACCGGGAAAAACTGTTAATGTCATTAATTTTGGATTGAAGATTTATGAATTATTAATATGACTAGAATTAATAATTTAATTTTTTGTCGGTTTCGAGTGAATTGTCTTGCAATGAAATTTGGGTAACGTTCGGGCATCTGAAAAAAGTTTATCTAGCCATTCATTTTTTTTTAATTTTTGATTGAATTTTTAATTTTCGATTTCTTTTCAATAAATAAAATTTACCCTTATAAATTCAATGGCAGGTCCAAGTGTTTTTCTGACTGATCCAGTCTTAATTCTAAGTAATCTGAACCAACCTGATATATTTTGCTTCATATTTTCTTTATTTTGCCTTAAAGCTAACTTTAATTTCAAGAGTGTTAAATTCACTTAAAAGATATCGTATTAATGCCTGGTCCTAGATAGCTAAAGCGAGTTGAGTTTGAGTCGCCCCCTGAAATATGGGTTTTCGGTCCCTAGAAGCCGGTCCATTGTATTTAACATTAACCCGTTTTTTGATTGAAGTTTAGAATCCCATGGTACCCCCCCTGGGGGAAACGTTATATTTATAACCATTAAAAGCCGGGAGGTTGGGATAACCAAGCATTTTTTGGGACTCCCCTTTTCAAGGGCTCCCAATGCCCTTACGGGTTTTTAATAGTGGTCTATTATTAATAGAATTAAGTGTAGGGTTAATATTTTGTCTAATAAAAGGGGTGGCCCCGTAAAAGGGTTTGATATTTTAAACGGGGTCCTTTCAATGCCCTTACGGGTAAAAAGATGACCCTTTTTAAGGTGTAATAAGTCTAACCCCCCGGGGTTGATCCTTCTAAGCCCTTTATAAAGAAGGGTTACCCTCCATTATAAAGGGGTTAGGGGCGCTTTATGGCCCCCCTTAGATGATTATAAAATGGAATTGGAGTATTTAATAAATTATTTTCTGGGTTAAAATACCAACTAAAAAAGTGGCCATTCTTTATCATCCTCATCATCAGCATCAACATCAAACCAACGTTCACGATAAGAAAAACAATAATTATTATTTCTAAATATTTTTAAAAAAGATATTTTGAATTTTGAAGACTATAGAAGAAAAAAAACGAACTGTTTTTTATATTGATAACAAGTATGCCTCCAATCTAAAATTTTAACAGAATTCAATAACCCCCCTGGGGTTACGGAAAAATTAAGAAAGAGAAATTATTGGCCCTGTGACTCTATTTTCGGGTTATTAATCCCATACCAACCCCCCCTTTCTTATCATGGACCTTAGGGGGGGGGTAATAAGGGGTTAGAAACCCCTTTTTAAAGTGGAATATACAAAACTAACAGCTGCGCTTAATTTGTTTAAAAAAACTATTAAGGATTTACGAAGGGGGGCAATAAAAGCGCCCCCCTTAAAAGAAGAAATCAAAGCTGTTTTATTACCCCCCTCATTAAGGGTTTTAAAAAGAACCTCCCCAAAAAATGCCTCTGCCCAGAACCCTCGTATAAAGGGCGTTACCTGAAGTTTTTAACTTAACAAAGAAAATTGAATCAAAGGGGGCAGAGCCCCCATTCTCTAATGGTATATTGCTTAGTCTATATTCATTTAATGGGCTTTGCCCATTTAAAGTGATTCTAGGCTGGGGCCACTTTTCAAAGTCCGTTGAAAGTTTATTAAACCATATAAACCTTGAGTACATACAAACCAAATCGAAAGAAAATTTTGTAAATGTGAATCTGAACTTTATTACCCCCTATTATAAGGGTAATAAAGAGTCTATTAACTTTAATATAGAATTGCTGCACTCCCCTTTTAATGTCAAACTTTTTTTGTGCATTATGGGCTTTACCCATAAAGCCAAACACCCCTAACCCCTTTAGGGTAACCCTAAAGGGCTGGGGGTATGCTGTTAAAACAGTTTGATTAAAATTTAAGTTAGTAACCCCATATTTGAAAGCACTTTTAAAAGGAGGTTTTGTTTTTAACCCAGCCCTTTAGGGTTACCCTAAAGGGTTAGGGCCTATGCCCTTTATATACGGGGCATAGCCCTTATTTGAAAGAGGGGTTGAAACCCCCCCCAAAATAAGGTGTAAGGGGGGCGATAATAAATTCAGCGCCCCCCTTAAAAGGATGTTATAAATTTGGAGTGATGAGGGAAACCAACCTTTTTTTTTAAAAAAAAGAATAATTTTTTTAAGAATTGATTATATTTTGTTATAGGCCACTCCTTTAAAGAGTGTGCCATTTTTTTTTTGCAGTGACCCCGGGGTAACTTCTTTTTTACCTAGACTAAGACTCAAGCTACCAGATTTATATGGTGTATTTAAAGAGTGGTCCATTAATGTATTTTGAGTAAGGGCTTTGCCTAACCCCTTTAGGGTAACCCTAAAGGGCTTGGATTCTTTTACCCTTTTTTTAAGGCGGGCTCCCCTAAGGCCCACCTTGGTAAGGGCCGAACCCTTTAGGGTCCTTCTTACCCCACCCGCTTCTTTAGATAGGGCTCTGCCTAACCCCTTTATAATGGAGGGTAACCCTTCCTTTATAAAGGCTTAAGGGCATTGGGGGGGTTTGATTGGGGCAGGATCTTTTCCCCAAAAAAATAAGGCATTGGTAAGCCCATAATCTTATTAATATATGTTGATTGCATTAAAATTAACGCCCTCACCAATATTCCATCCCCCCTCGTATGTTAAAGGGGGGTTTTTGGCCTATGGGCGAAAGTGAATTAAGGGGGGCAAAGCCCCCCTTGACTTTTAAATTTCTACCTTTTTTTAATTTTAAGGGGGGCTCCGCCCCCCTTAGTTTACTTTTTTTCTTAGATGCAGGTATTTGCCCATTGAAAACCCTTACGCTCTTTGGGTTCCCGTAAGGGCATTGAGGGGCTACTTTGAAAAGGGGGGTGCATTGAAAAGAATGTCGTCTATACTATGGGTATGTAGTAATGAAACTTTATTAAATGTAATACTTTTATTTAATTCTGAGTACCAATAGGGAGTATAATTAATAGTAAAAGGAGATACATAAAAATTTTTATAAAAAAAATAAAATAATTTATTTGAAAGATAAAAACTTTCTTGGTCAACTAAAAATTTCTAAATTTCTTAAAATATAAGAATTCATGGGGAAAATAATTTAAGAATAATTTTAAAGAAGACAAGCGTAATTTCGATGTTATTATTAAACTTGTTTCTGACACTTTAATATTTAAAAAGGGCCCGTTTGTATTAGTTTCACCTTTCAGATTTTGTCTTATTAAGCGTACGCCCGGGGTTTATGGCTCTAACCCCAGACCAACCCCCCCCTTTCTTATTAGGGGGGGGTATAAAGGGGTTAATAACCCCTTTATACCCCCCCTAATAAGAAAGGGGGGGGTTGGTCTGGGGTTGATAAACCCCCCCTTTTTCAAAGTGGGGCCCATGTTAGTCCCCTGGGGTTGAAGGTGAATCTTTTCACCCCCTAAACCCTTTAGGGTAACCCTAAAGGGCTGGGGTGAGGGAGGATTAATTTGAAATTTTTCCAATAGCCTCGGAAAAGAGTTTTGCTTATTTTTTATATTGGGCACCCTTATTTTTTAAAAACTCAAAATATAAAGATACAATTTGTAGTGAATGAACTTTTTTAATTCGTTTAACATTTAGACGTTTTTTTATTTTTAAGGGGGGCTTTATTAACCCCGTACCAACCCCCCTTTCTTATTAGGGGGGGTAATAAGGGGGTTGATAAATTCAGCGCCCCTAACCCCTTTAGGGTAACCCTAAAGGGCGTTAGTTGACTCTTTTTCTTAGATAATACACCCCCCCAATGCCCTTAAGGGCAGAGCCCTTATTAAAGCGGGTGGGGGTGTCCCATCTATCGTGAACTGTCTTGTGGGCTCTATCTTTCTTCACAAGCACACCCTTAAATCGGCCCCGTTAAAATAAAGCCCCGGTTTAGATGTAATACTTTTATTACCCTTTAAACGGGCCCCATTTAAAATGTTAAAGCTTGTTTTTAAAAGGCTATTAGCCCCCCCTTAAAAGAACTGGATTAAAATTATCTACGGGGCCACTATTTAAAAAAGGGGGTCCATTTACAGGGGGGATGCTATCCCTTTTAATGGTTGGAATACTGTGTAATGAGACTGTTTGACCTTTTCGGCGAGAGACAGAATCAACAATCTCCTGTATCACCGTCTTTTTGACTGATTTTTGCCATGAAGAAACCAATTGATCGGGAGTACGTTCAATTTGAATTTTATTTAATCCATTCTCTAAAAGTTATTTTTTCAGAACAATACGCAATAGACTGTAAACAACGTCTTTTTTAAACCTAATAATATAGACATATTATTATTCGGAATTCCTTTTAGATACCAAACATGAGTAACAGGTAAAGCTAATTCAATATAACCTAATTGATAGCGACGACTAATTGCCCATGTATATTCAATATCACAATCTGGACAAAATTGGTTTGAAATATGTTTAAATTTGTTATTGATAGTCCTTTTAAGGGGGGCAAAGCCCTCCTGAGATTGCGCGCCGGTTCCGCCCGCCCTTACGGGCTCTGCTCTTAAGGGCATTGGGGCGACCCCCAGGCCGTGGGGGGTAATGTTATTACCTATGCCTTCTGCAGCGTCCCCCTTTTGAAAAAGGACCCCATTTAAGATGTCTTTGCCCTTTTTAACTAATAATTTATCTTTTGTTTCTAATTCTGGAAGCACATAATTTTCTTCTTCTTGAATCTTATATAATAAATCAATATAATTCTGAGCTTTATTTCCCCTTACGGGCTCTGCTCCCTGTAGTAAGGTCATTGAAGAGTCCATCAACTTATGGGCTTTGCCCTTGGAAGCTTGTCCTTCTTTTAGACTATTAGCCCCCCTTAGAGCCATTTTATTTTTATTTGACATTTTAGAGCTCTTACCACAGCCGCAAAAGAAATCTTTTAAGGGCCCAAAGATTCGTTCACAAAAAAGACCTCCTTTTGGGGGTTTAAAAGTTTTTATGGTGAAGTGTATTTGCATTTAGAACTTGACCAATCATTTTACCATTTGGAAGTGTTTTTTCAGCCCATTTTTTTTATTTTTTCAGGAGATGCTAAACCAATCGAAATATATTTGATTTCGTTTTTTTTTGAATATGAAGTATAGAATTTTTCTTTATTAGCTGTGGCTTCTAATTCTAACGCTGTTGTCATTACGTCTTCAACCCATTCTTCTGCAACCCATTCTTCAACATTAGCTGTGGCTTCTAAATTCTAACAAAGCCTGGGGTTTATTAAAGTCCCTTACGGGCTCTATTTTTTCTTCTTATGGGCTTTGCCCTTGGATTAAAGGGGTTGGTAAGGGCATTGGCGCAGAGTCCATAAACCCCAGGCTTTTAACTCCAGCTTTGCTGGGGTTAATTGTTTTATTTGTTTCTTCAAGCCCCCCGGAGGGAAGGAAAGCCATTCGTCAAGCCCTTCAAGCCATTCGTCAAGCCCTTCTTCTTCACGACGATCATTATTAAGCATACGCCCGGGGTTTATGGCTCTAACCCATACCAACCCCCCCTTTGTTATTAGGGGGGGTAATAAGGGGTTAATAAACCCCGGGGGACGCTGGGGTTGACAAGATAACGTGATTGAACCCCAGCTTCGCTTTTCGCTGGGTTGATAACCCCCTGGGTAAGTTCAGTGTCACTAAGGGGGTCTTTAAAAAGAGGGGTCCCTTTAGAAAGGATTTTCTTTTTAAAGGCCTTGATGTTTATCCAATTTTTAGTTCTTTTTTTAGGGTCCATTTTTAAGTTGATCTGTGTATGGGGGGAACCCCATACAGGCCACCCCAGCCCTTTATAAAGGAAGGGTTACCCTCATTATAAAGGGGTTAGGGGGTGTGAATTTAGAAAAACCTATTAAAGAGACTTTTCTATTTTTAACCCTAGGGGTTATTCTTGGCCCTTTGAATCTTTGTAATAGGGGGGTTTGTTTAATGGTTTTTTCCAATATAAAAAATTTTCAACGGTATAATAATTCTCACGAAAGTTACTAATATTTTTATCCGTAACATTAATCTCATTTAGTTGGCTCTCTTTAGTACACTTACAATAGGGGCCCTTTTAAATGCCTCTTTATTACCCTTTAAAAGTTTTCTGTAACTCCGCATATTTAACCCCCCCTTTAAAATAAGGGTGGGCCCCAATTTTAAAAAGGAGGTTTGTTTTTTAACCCAGCCCTTTATAAAAGGAAGGGTTACCCTCCATTATAAAGGGTTAGGGCCTATGCCCTTTATATACGGGCATAGCCCTTATTTTGAAAGAGGGGTTGAAACCCCATTTAAAATGTCAAGGCCCCCTAACCCCCTTTAGGGTAACCCTAAAGGGCTTGGGAAACCCCCTTTTAAAAGGGAAAGCCCATATAGATCCTTCTAAAGCCTTTAGGGTTACCCTAAAAGGGGTTAGGGGCTCTGAATTTATTATGGCTTTCCTTAGAGCACTTAATTTTTGAAAATAACTCTAATCCGTCCCAGCCTCATGTGCCTTAATTACAGCCCATACTTTATTTTGGTTAGGGCCAACTATATTGACCCCCTGAAGGGGACAGAAAAATGGCCCCCCCCAATAGCCTAGGGGTGGTCCCAAAAAAAATGGATCTAAGTCCGGCTTGAGTAATCTTTAAAGTAAAACTCGACTTATAGGGGGTATTGGCTTTTTAAAAGGCTATTAACCCCCCTTAAAGAAACCATACCCAATCGATTTTTTTAGTTCTAAAGCACCCACCTTTTAAAATTAACCCTCTAGGCGTGGACCCGGTGGCCATGCTAAATTGAATGGCCCGTTATTTAACTTGTTATACATAATATGATATTAGTTTTTATTTTTTACCTGAATTTTTTTTTTTACCTGAGTCTTTTCTTTATAGCTATTATTTACCCCCCCAATGCCCTTTAAGGGTGGGGTGGGCCCGTTTGGAACCCCCCCGGGGGGGGGGGTCCAAGACAAGATAAAGCCCATAAAATATTTTTATTTAAGTTTTAGTATCTATGGATTTATTAGGGGGTGCTGGTATAGTATGGGCTTTGCCTATAATGAAAGCCCGTAAAACGGTTTTAATTATGCATAGCTTTAGCTATACTTCTAAAACACCAAACACTCTCTCAAATATGGTCTAAAAAGCCCTTAAGGGTTTTTTTAGAGACCATATTTACCCTAGGATTCAGGGCTCGGCCCTAAGGGGCCTTGGAGAGAGTGTTTGCAAGTGCTCTCTCTAAGTGCTCCTCTCCCAATCAAGGCCCCTTAGGGCCGAGCCCCGAAGGGGAAATATGGTCACAAAAATGGGATCACCCCTAATGCCCTTAATGCCCTTAGGGCATTAGGGCATTAGGGGTGATCCCATTTTTGTGACCATATTTGAGAGCGTATTTACAAGGCCTCTTAGGGCCGAGCCCTGAATCCTAGGGTAAATATGGTATCTAAAAAGAAAGACCCTTTACCCCCAGGGGGGGTGAAGGGCATTGGCAAAGCTTTTTTAGACCAGATTTCCCCTTTGGGGCTCGGCCTAAACCCTCAACCCCAAGGGGGTAAGGGCTATGCCCTATGGGCATTGGCCCCTTTAGGGTAACCCTAAAGGGCTAAGGGCCTTGATTAGGAGAGAGCACTTGGCTATATGGTCACAAAAATGGGCCCATAGAGGCCCATGGCTCCATCTCACCCCCCCTCCTTATTTCATTAGGGGGGGTGTTCCCTTATTTTATTAGGGGGGTGGGCCCATTTGTGTGACCAATATTTGAGAGAGACTTAAAAGAGTCCCCCTGGCGATATCTCTGCATAGCTTTTAGCTATAATTTTGTATCTGTTTTTGCTGGTGTTGGTTATAGCTATAAACTTACCCCCCAATGTCCTTATTTCTTTTTAGGGCAAGTTGTAGACCCTTACTTTAAGGCGGGCTCTCCCTCAACCCTTTAGGGTAACCCTTAAAGGGGTCAAGGGCTGAACCCTGCCCTAAAGGCATTGGCCCCTTTACCCCTATCCCCCCCCTAATAAGAAAGGGGGTGGTATGGGGTTAGAGGGAGCCCCCCGGCCCTTTAGGGTTACCCTAAAAGGGTTAGGGAGGCCCCCGCGCTGGTTCTCTTGATAGGGAGGGATCTTTTTCCCTAAAAAAAATAAGGGCATTGGCCCGCCTTCAAGTGCTCTCTCCTAGGCCCCTTAGGCCGAACCCCTGTCTTCACCCCATACCACCCCCCCCCCTAATAAGAAAGGGGGGGGGGATTATAAAGGGGTGAAGGGGAATATGGTCACACAAAAAATGGGATCACCCCCTGGGGTAAGGGGGTGATCCCATTTTTTGTGACCATATTTGAGAGAGTGTTTGAAAGTAAGGGTTTTAAAGACCCCAAAAAAAGTGACTTCTAATTCAATTATTTCAATTCTGGTAATTTTTATTTTCGATTTTTAAGAATATTCTAGCTTTCTTTCTACATTTTTATTCAATATAATCTATTCTATCAACCCCTCCCTAACCCCCCTGGGGTTAAGGGGGGGGGTTAATAAAATTAGAATTAAAACGATTCTTTATTAAAGTGCTCGCCCCCCCCCGGGGGCCACCCCTGGGAGGGGGCCACCCCTGGAGGGGGCCACCCCTGGGAGGGGGCCACCCCCTTGGAGGGGGCCACCCCTGGGAGGGGGCCACCCCTGGGAGGGGGCCACCCCTGGGAGGGGGCCACCCCTGGGAGGGGCCACCCCTGGGGGGGGCCACCCTGGGAGGGGGCCACCCCTGGGGGGGCCACCCCTGGGGAGGGCCACCCCTGGGAGGGGGCCACCCTGGGAGGGGGTTAACCTTTGGTTGGTCTAAATGTTTGCGCGCTCTTTAAATACCAAACACTCTCTCAAATATGGCCACAAACTTCTGTCCTTCGGAGGCAGGGCCCTGTTTGTGACCATATTTCCCCTTCACCCCCAGCCCTTTAGGTTACCCTAAAGGGGTTAGGCCAATGCCTAAAGGCATAGCCCTTAAGGCATAGCCTTTGAGGGGGTGAAGACAGGCCTAGGAGAGAGCACTTGGGGAGTTCTCGCCAAGTCAATGCCCTTAACGGGCATAGCCCGTAAGGGTTTTTTAAAAAAAGACCATATTTAAAGAGAGTGTTTAGTAGCTAGAAGAGTCCGCTACAGTTTAGCCATAGAATAACCCCCTTAAAATAAGGGTAGCCCGTTGTATGTGTAACTTTGGTTCTGTGTTATGGGCAAAGACCATAACACAGAACCAACTAAAGCTATAACCCGATATAAGTAGGGGGTAGCCCTTTATATGGGTGACCTTACAGAATTAATCCTCTAAATATAATCCGCAATAGTGATGGTTTGAGTCTTCAAGCTAAACCTTTACCCGCTTTATTGACCCAAGGGCCAACCATATATAGTAGCTTTACTTTTATAAAGTACCCCCCTTTATACTTATAAAGCGAGTCTCAATTGGGTGGCCGAACATTCTCTAAAAACTTCTTTTTTTTCTAAAAAATTTAAATTATATAATAGTTTATTTAATTATTTGAAATAGAGAACTAATGTATCTTTATATCTCAGTTTTGAGTTTTATAGCTAATTTTTTAGTTTTGATTATAAATATTACCCCGGTTATGCCCCAAGAATAACCCTTAGGGTTATTCTTGGGGCCATACTCTAAACACCTGGGCCCACCCCTAACCCCCTGGGGTAAAGGAGTTGAGATGAAGGGGGGTTAAATATGGTCTAAAATTTTTTGCGCGCTCCCCCAAAACACTCTCTCAAGGGCTATGCCCTGGATTCTTCTGGGAGAGCTATGCCGTAGGGCATTGGCTTCAAGGCCCCCTAGGGCCGAGCCCTAAGGCCCCTAAGGGCCGAACCCTAAGGCCCCTAAGGGACCGAGTGGGCCCCTTTAGGGGCCCACCCCAGAAGAATCCTAGGGGCAAATATGGTCACAAAAATGGGCCCCCCTTGTAAGGGCGAAGCCTTTTAGGCCAGGTGGTAGATTTTTGTGTAAACCATCAAGTGCTCTCTCCTAATCAAGGCCCCTTTGGGGTTCGGCCCTAAGGGGCCTTGATTAGGAGAGAGCACTTGATGGTTACACAAAAATCTATGATTTTTGTGACCATATTTGAGAGAGTGTTTGATTTAGAGAGAGCACTTGCAAACACTCTCTCCAAGGCCCCTTAGCCCTTTATAAATGGAAGGTTACCCTCCATTTATAAAGGGGTTAGGCCGAGCCCTGAATCCTAGGGTAAATCTGGTTACACAAAAATCTATCACCCCCCCTGCCCTTAAAGGGGCCCACTCTCCCGTAGGCATTTTCTGGGAGGGGTATCCCATTTTGTGACCATATTTGAGAGAGTGTTTGATTGGGACCCTAGGATTCTCCTGAGCCAGTCCTGGGTGTCTCTCTTTATAGCTAAAGCTATAGGCCCCTTTTTTATTCTTTTTTATTAAGGGGCCTTGGAGAGAGTGTTTGCAAGTGCTCTATAGGATTCACCCCTTTTATATCCCCCCCCTAATAAGAAAGCGGCCAATGCCCCTAGGGCAGGTTCAGCCCTTGGGCATAGCCCTAACCCCTTTAGGGTAACCCTAAAGGGCTGAGGGTGGTATGGGGTAAAGACACAATGCCTAAGAAGAAAGAGAGAGCCCCAATGCCCCTCAACCCCTTAATGCCCCCCCTAATAAGAAAAGGGGCCAATGCCCTCCCAGAAGAATCCAGGGCATAGCCCTTAGGCAGAGCCCTAAAACCAATCCGATGGGCCAATGCCCCTCCCCCCAGGAAGAATCCCAGGGCATAGCCCTTTAGGTCAGAGCCCTAAACCAATCCGAGGCCAATGCCCTCCCAGAAGAATCCAGGGCATAGCCCTTAGGCAGAGCCCTAAACCCAAATCCGAGGGGCCAATGCCCTACCCAGAAGAACCAGGGCAATCCACCCTTGACCCCTTTTATAAATGGAGGGGTTACCCTCCATTTATAAAGGGTTGAGGGTTGGTATGGGTTAAGGGTTAGGGTAAATATGGTTACACAAAAATCTATACTATTATTTGTGACCATATTTAACCCTCCTTAAAAAAATTTAAAATAAGGGTGGTCCCCAATTTTAAAAGCCAAGTGCTCTCTCAAATATGCGTCACAAAAATGGGCCCACCCCTAATGCTCTAAGGGCATTAGGGGTGGCCCATTTTTGTGACCATATTTGAGAGAGTGTTTGAAAGAGAGCACTTCAAATTAAATTAGCGCGCAAAAAATTTAGACCATATTTGACCCCCCCATCTTAACCCTTCTATTCCGCAGGGGAGGGGGTGGGCCATAGTAGAGAGGGAGTGTTTAGCTGTATAAAAGACTTTATTAAAAGATCAATCTAGCTCTATTAGCAATAAAGAATACACTTTAAATAGGCCCAACCTCCACCACCACCCCCAAGAGGGCTTCATTCAGAGGAGGTTCCCCTACTAAACACCACACTCCTCCTCTCTAAATATGATATGTCTAACAACAAACCTTAAGCGTTTTTTTAGAGGACCATATTTCATATTTAGAGAGAGAGTTGCAGGTTGTCTCCTAAATATGATACTGGTCTCTAAAATAACCCACCCCTTTAGCCTGTCATTCCCTAACCAGGGCCCCATTGGCAAAGCTTTTTCTTTAGACATATTTCACCCTTTGGTCTCCGTCCCCTAACCCTCTCCCCAAGGGGGTAACGGGCTATGCCCTATGGCATTGCCCTTTAGGGTAACCCCTAAGGCTAGGGCCTAGGAGAGAGCATTGGCTCCAAGGCCCCCTAGCCCTTTAGGTTACCCTAAAGGGCGCCAATGGCCCATGGGCATAGCCCTACCCCTTGGGCTGTTGAGGTCTAGGCCTGGCACCTCCCCTGCAATTCCTAGGGGCCAACAAATATGTCACAAAAAGGCTCCACCAGGCCTCTTAGGCAGATATTTTTGTTAACCAATTAGAAAAGCCAATGCTCTCTTAAACCTATGCTCTAACCACAACGCTTTGTCTTCTTTGTAGAGACCATATTTACCCGAAAGGGCCTCTGCCCTTAGCGGCATTGATAGAGCACTTGCA
>JAJSRW010002040.1:0-21045 GCA_022414725.1 Microglena sp. YARC | reverse complement strand
GATAGCTGATGTACGAGATGCTCAGAGTTAGCAACGAAGTCGGAGGATGATAGGTACAGAAGCAATGAATGATTGAGTGGTACAGAAGGTCATGATGATGATGTAAGAAAGGATGGACGCGGTCCTTCAGGCGCTAATGGGCCAGGTAACAGAAGATAGGAATGCAAGGAAATCGCCAAAAGATTATCTGACATATCCAGTATGCGGAATGCGGTTCAGGAGGAGATGGTGATCCTCGTATGCAAATATTCGAAACAATGGCTCTCGGAAAATGGTCAGCTCAGTTAGTTCAAAAGATCAATCAGCAATGGCTAACGAGCTCAGATTGTGGCAGGCGGATGGGACAATATGTCATCCTTCGGGAAAATTTGTAAACTCTTCGCCAACTGAAAACAATAACAACAAGAGAAGACAAGAAGCAAGAGCAAGAGGAAATCGGATAATTGAGTTTGATAAAAGAAAGAAAGATCAAAAATGCGGGATGCCAGAGATGATTGCACAGATGGTGAATTCATGGCGAAAATGTTCAGTCTCAACAACAACATGAAGAAGTATGACTTCGTTTGTCGTATATCGAGACGACGCCCTTAAGCAATGACCTCTTGCCGGTACCCGGGCAAAAGAAAGCGGCATTGGTTGAGTGCAATGCGTCATGAAGGAGTTTTTTGATGACGGCGTACACGAAAGCCGGTTTCATTAAATAAATTTAACGGACTCGTTAAAACCAGACCGGTCATAATTGTTAAAGTATTGATCATTCATTTATTACAATTGGACGACGTCGCATTGTTGTACACATGTAACATTGCTGCAAGTTGGGGAACTGGCTATACGCGAATGAAGCCACATGACCAGTTTCGAGGTGGACTCTCAAACCTTTTGTCGAGTTTATTCAAACGATCAGACGGACGAAAAACGAATACAACACACTAACAACGTAAGGTTGGAACAAAATGTCATCAAATGCACGAACCCTATCAAGGTCATACCTGTACCTAAGAATTCCATCTTTCACGACCAACCCGATCGAAACCAGCAAGATGTATGCTCATACACAACAGTAAAGCACACCAATAGTCAATAAATGCACAAGAGATTGCGTTTGATCATCGGTCAACAGGATCGAAGCAACCACCTCAACAATCAAAGGACTACGAACAACAAAGCATTGAATACAGTCAACAATAAAAAAAGGCACGAATACGTAGGGGATGGAGATTCTGAGAGTAACGAACGTCGTAGGATGCTCAAATCCTACGCTGAAACATAAGTACGCAAACCGCAAAGACATCCACATGAAGAAAACGAACGACCTTGAACGTACGATATATAGAACACCAGACATCAAACACGTCAACCCTGACAACGTGCCCGAATGTGCAAGTCTACAATCCAATTCCCTTCTTCTCAACCAATCGATGAAATTACAAACAAACAACTTCATAACCATCTTCTCCTGCTTCTCGTCCAAACGCACGATCATTGCCCGTTAGTGACATTCGTCGTAACCACCAGCGTGTTGTCCACATCCGATATGATCACCTGAATCACACTCTCATTGATGTATCCACGATTTTGTCACGCGTTTCAAGGTACATCGTAAAAGTTTCCGACACAGCTCGTCACCGATTTCAGGATTCTGTTGCATCTTCTCATCCCAATACATAACGTAAGCCAAGGCGTCTCGATGCTGCTCAAGAATGAAAGACGTGTTCTCTCCATAAAGTATTCAAGATATTCTGCAAGGTAGAAATGTACGACTTGTAAGCGGCAACCTTCATTTCACGGGCGGACTGAATATTCAAAAACATGGGTCCATCATTCTTCGTCTATCAAAGAAGCCTGCTTGTTCACCCACTCAAACGAGAAATGATTGGCCTTGGCATTATCGATGCCACGGAAAGAAGCTTGTTTTCACTGATCTTCTCATAGAAACCACTAAACTGGTTCACGTAACGTATAAGGAATTCGTCGTCAATACGACGGTGCATCAACCCACCGACTTCTTAATCCACGTCGGATTACGAGTACGAGAGGGAGTCTTCAACTTGTTGTACTCGTCAAAATAGACTTGGGGGCATCCGCAGAAGAACTCGTCGTATCTTTGTAAGAACCGAGATCCTCAATCTTCAACGATCCATAACCCCCTGTTATTCTTCGCCACCTCTAAGAATTCTTCAACTTAGAAACAACCTCATCAACATCGAGCAGAAGACCCACGTACTGCAAATCCTTCGTCGCCTCAAAAATATACGTCAGTCCTCGATGTGCTGTTGGAGAACACTCGATATTGTCCCCTCCAGCAGACCTTTGTTTTATTCTGCCGATCAACAATATTAGGAGCTCATCTTTCATCTTGTTCGTACCGTCTCGGACAAGGTTCGCAGTGCGTCCAAAGGCTCCTTCACCAAGGACACAAACGCTTTCGGGACTCAACAACTGATAGATATCCCGCTTTCTTTATTGCTACCCCCCTTGCGTTCGGTATGTCCTAAATTTGTAAGGCTTATCGCATTTGCAAGCGCTGTCGCAAGTTCCTTGTCGCTACTAACAGACTGGCCTTCAGATTGCGAACCTGACGCTGGTACTGGTGAAATGTCCAATGACAATATTGTCCGGTGCGGGGGTGAAATCGCGCGGATATATGGAAATATCGTCTATACCACCGATCTTCTCCGTGATGTCATTCAGGATACCGATCATGTTTACTTTCATCCGGTTTCTCGAAGCGTCGATGTCGCTGGGGACACCCCACCCCACCCCACACTCCGGGATTGGACATCGATACAAAAACTAGAGTAGTTACTCTCAAATGAGTTGATCAACACCTCAATCTCCTTCAGTTTCTGCGCGCTATCGCAGATCTTCTTCACGGAAGCAGCTTTATCATCCAAGAAACCTTCCACCGGGCCAGGACATCCGAGAAGACTGCCGATTCGATGCTGAATAATCACCAAAGCAGTCCTTCGTCGCGTCCGCAACATCGTCGTGCGCGGATCCCCTCGATCGTGCGAATGAGGGTAGAGAGTCGGCTAGAGACCTCCGCTGGGAGGCAGACGAAACGGCTTTCAATGACTCGACGATAGCCACCACAAGCGAAGTCTTGCTCACAAGGTCGCGAATGGTCGTCGTTCTCTGCCCACCACACTGCTGCCACCGGAATCTGCGTCTTGGAACCATTAGAATACGGAGCAGATGGGGAGAAGAACTTCTTAGCTTCGTTAAATGCTATTTTTGGATTCCCAACCCAGGGACCCAACAACGGACGATTGCTCCCGAGCGCGGGTGCAGAGGATGCCGTAGGAGGTTTTGACGGGTAGGGGGAGGCCGACATCGCACTTTACTTATTACTTGTACATTTCAAAAAAAAGGCGGTACCTTGACGATATTTTATTTTTTGTAACAATTTTTAACGGTGGCTCTACTGAACATCAATTCTATGGTTCGGCATTAATGGCAGTACTCTTAGATATCAGTCGAGAAAATAGGAGCCGTCATGTATTTTACGCCGGAACGGCATCAACCACATCCTCTGATCTACAGTCGGCGGAACAGTAAAATGAAACATATATCAGATGGAAATAAATGTACGACATCGCCGTTAGAAAATTGGCGTTAAGAATGGTCGCTGACTTGGGTGTGTTAAAAACTTTTGTGTTTACGAACATCAGTCGTTCTACTCTGTGGAGGTGGAACGCTTTGGTGTAATCGAAAAACGACGTGAATTTGTAAGCAACCTTTTTGAGACGAATAAGGATTTGTTAAATCGTTTTATTGTCAACTCAATGCACAACTGCAAGAGGCGTTGTTGCTTTTTTCAAAAGTACTCACAATGTACGATTATCAACTAAAACATGTATCGTTTCATACAACTCATTGGTTTTACAAGAAAAAGGAGCAACTCCGTGGACAGTGTAAGGGGACTTAGTTCCACTTGTCAATGAATTTTGTAGTAGGTACAAGGAGACAATCATGCTGGGAAAATTTTAGTATCAGTTGACGAATGTGGGTTTAGTGAGCGTCTCAAGCACATTATGGGTATTCCCCTGTAGGAAAACTGTTCTCTTTTAAAACTACTGGTGGTGGGTACACCACAGTTTGTTGATGGCAGTTTTTTCAGATGGTAGGAAAGAGTTTCGTTGTGAAGAAAGGATCTGTGAGAAGACGGACTTCGTTGCATTTATTGAATCATTGAGTTTGTGCAATAATTCAGTAGTAATAATGGACAATGCCAGTATCCATAAGAAATGGTCCTCAGTCACCCCGTCAATATTTGTTACACACCTCTTACAGTCAGAATTCATGCTATTGAGCTATGCTTCGCTAAGGTGAAGAGAGACTTTCGTCGTTTGAACTAATACCGAATGAACAAAGACGCACGTGTCTGATATGATTTCCTTAGCATTCGGCAACCTCACTGATAAATTATTATGGGTTGTTTTGAACACGTTTGGAACACTTATGTGTATAAAGCGGTCTGTGACGTATTGATTATGAAGATGGCGACGAAACTCCGACAGTCGCGAAATTGAAGGAGCTACTGAAATTGGCTGAAGTACCATACTCGTCGAAGTCCAACAAGGACGATCTTGTCCGTTTATGCGAAGACAATGGTCTCATCGCCAGCCCCCTCCAGAATACAAAGACGGTGGAAAAGATGTGTGTCGTGAAATGCGCCCTGAAGAAGGCAATGAGTCTTGACGATGAAGAATTCGGTAAGTTTAGGGAGCATGTGGACCAGCTCGTCAATGTGGTGAGCCGCATGTTACGGCGGTCCAGTCTGGTGCTGACTTTCCACATCACGAGTCTATTAGAGAAAGGTCTGGATATTCAGACCTGTAACAACATGAAAGATACCTACTGGAAGGATTGGCTCCGTATCGGGGTAGACGGAATCTTCCCTGATGAGGAAAGCAAGATATCGTACGAAGCTGTGAAGGACTCCATCGGCGATGTAATTGGTAATGACGACGCTGACTACATGCAAGTCTTATCCGATCTATTTCGATCAGGTATTGAACTATGCAGGTCACACATTGAGCACTGTCGTGTCAAACAACGCATGGGTTCCTTTGATACCACGTCTGGCCAGACTCACTTCCACCACTTTAAATAAATTAAATGCCCGAAGACGGCTGGACACATCGAAGATCATTCGGGGATACGACGTGATGCAGGCTATTCAGCAAGAAGTCCAAAACATGGAGGGATGGCCAGAGTCTGTTCAAGAGTACGTCAATGAAGTTAGGGAGATGCTGAGTGTTCCAAATGGAAGTCGAGTTTATGATAACTATGGCAAAGACATGGACTTTCCGACCATGGTCCCGGTTTAAATTATTGGATACAGACACGGTTGGAGGATATGGATGCACGTCGTATCCGATTGATGCCCATCTTCAATGTCCAACGGGTGCATGTTCGCCTTGACCTGAAGACCCTCGTGAACCTGTTCAGAGCACATGTTCCCCAATGACCAGAACATCGTTGAGCTTTCCAAGTGGGAACATGTAAAGAATCCGACAGCTTCATGTTGCCCCAGAGGCCTGCACAGAAGAAGAAAAAAATCATGTGGTCCTGGTGAATGGGAGGCATACAAGTCGGTCCTGAAGCAGTACGATGATGATGTTAAGGATATCAAGGCTTACTGACGAGTACAGACATGCAAAGGGTTTTGTATGACACGCTTGTGAACGCCCGAAAAACAGTCGCAGGTTCCTTCTTCAGAAAACCACTGTCAAGAATGGGTGGGTTTTCGACTGCAGCATCTGTACTGACGGAGTCTCTTTGAGCATGCAGTACAGCAAGACAGTACAGGTCCTTGTCTCAGATCTGAAGAAGACCTGTAAGAAGCCTCGTAAAGAAGAAGGTATCAAGATCGCAGAAAAATACGACGGCTCACTTAAAACGATATTGCCCGATATGGGTATCGTCGTCCTGGGTGTGGACCCAGGACGGAGCAACATCGCTACGGTAACGTATTTGGCAGACGATAAAATAAGACGTGGACGCTGACACGTGGTGCATTTTACCACAAGTCGGGTATCAAAGAAGCAGACAAGGCAGAAGGAACTGCGTTTTGCTGACATGATTCCTATGTGGGAGTCTCTGCGTGAAAATGGAGCAGCTTTGAGTACATCAAGGACGGATAAGATCTCCGCGTACTTGTCAAATTACGCTAAGTTTTCTGACGAGTGGTGGAGATTGGCTTTGCGACGCCGAGAATCCCGTGACAACTTGCAGCGTTACATCGGAAAAACGAAAGGTCAAAGACTCTTTCTGGGCGGGTATCAAGCGGTGCATGATGAAAGAAACTTCCTGATATTGAAGGTTTGCGTGGCCTACGGATCTGCCATCAAGAAAACTGAAGCCTACTGGACCGGGAGAAGTTGCAGTTCCCACTGGGGCCATGTTCGCATCGTGTAAAAGAATTTTCAAAGAGGACGTTTCTGTGACAGATGAGTTCAAACGACTCTTATGTCGTGGGAGACGGGTAAAGAAAAAGAACGTGTTTACAAGATCCCAAGTGTTTGTTCAGCAGACGTGAAAGCTTAGGTTGGGTGGTGAACGTTTTGGTCACACGAAATCGAAAACGATGCCAAAGGTCGCTGATTGCGACCACTTAGGGGTAAGGTTGTACAATAAACGTAAAGGCGCACAAGAGAAGCACAGGAGGGGTGGCTTCGCCACTTCCCTTGTCGATTCTCAAAAAATCGATCGAGCGGTACCCAGAGGTACGAGGACTGCGATTCTCTCCAGAAACATGCATTTACTCGGACCGGGATCGCTCTTCTGGCTCTCACAATCGCAAGCTGCACTGCATGGAATTGATGGGTCTAGGACGACCTCTTCCATTTGCCCCACAGCAGCTCTGTTGTTGTTGATGAATAAAAACTCGTATTGTTGTAGACACCACTCGGTCCCCCTCCGGTGGTCGCGACAACATTAGGTTACACGCAAGGTTGTGCCGTACACAAAGCGGTTTCATTTAAGTATTCCGTTGACTGTACGCTTGCTTTCCTGCACCCACCATCGCAGCGCATCACGCGCGGTTGACAGGTGTGCCGATGGGTCGCCGTAGTCCACCAGACGGAACGCCAATGCCAGCGCGCGCTCGCGCATGCGAACCGACAGAGCATCGTCGTAAATGCACACGAACGCCGTCAAGATCAGACCGATGTCGTAAAGGTCAAAGGATTGCGCGTAACGATCAAGAATGTCGAGACGCAGCTTCTTGTCGGTGACCTTGTCAAGCTTGAACAGTGGATTACCGCCGAGAATCGATCGCACCGCCAGGTTGAAGGACGTGTACGCGTGCGCTACCAATGCACGCATCGGAGGACACATCGCCACCGCTCCATGTGTCGAGTGACGATCATGGTCATGAACACGAGCGAAGCGGCGTAATTCATTCCACTGCAGAACCAAGCCATCGGAGAGGAGGTGTTGTTCACGAACCCGAACCGCGTATTGTCCACAATATCTGGCACCATGTCAGCATGGTCGGCAGTCTTGCCCCAGTCGATCAGCCGGTAGCGGTCGTGTCCTTGGCACAGTAAATCATGTTGTCCAGCTTGACGTCGCCGTGGATGATCCGGCACGGTGGATCACGTCGAAGTTCTCGAGGGTCTACGGACGAACTTGTCCATGTTTGCATCGGAGGAAATTCCTTTGATGCGGCGCTCATCGAGCACCTAAGAGAGAACACGTAAAAGCCGCTGTCACGAGACAGAATAGCTTTTCTGCCGAGATCAATACCGACCACATTGAAGCGCTTAAATGGAATCGAAGAAAAGGTAGTCGCCTTCGCGAGACCGGACGCGCTCACGTTACGGAAAAGCAGCTCAAGCTGTAGGATCTCCTCATTGAACGCAGAGGCGCTGTTTAGGTCCTTTGCACACAAACTTGTCGGACACTTTTGTGTTTAACACACATTTGAGCAAAATTGTTCCTTTTCCCCGGAGGTTGTCAAATTCACACGGGTCATTCCCTGATTCTTCTTCTCCACCACATACAGAATCCACGCCCGCCGGCTCTTGGTTTTCTTTACATCTGCCAGCGCAGACACGAGGATGTGCTTAAGGTATCGGTATCGGTAGCGTCGGATGGATTTTGAGATTTCGATAGTCCGAGCGGTAACGCCGCGACCCAACTCACGTCCGCCTGTTTGGTGTTGAGCCATTCCTTTTTCAATACACTGAACATAAAATAAAATGAAAAGTTTTAGTCTTGTTACCAATGGTGTCGCGAACACTGACCACTGGTACACTCGGATAAGGGAATTATGTTACATAACATGCCGAATGCCCAAAATCCTCTTGTTATGTGTTTATCTTCTACACTTCGCTCGACACTGCGTTTTGTAAAGAACATGTCAGCTTGTAAAAAGCTTGTAAAAAAGTAATGGATCATTTGAATCCCAGTGATCCATTACTTTTTTTGTTGATTATCTTCTTTGTACGTTGGTTGTGTGCACCGGTTGTGCATCGCTTCTTCTTCGACGTCACGGACCAGTCGTATCGATATCGTGAATCAGCTTTCCGAAGCGTATGCCACATGAGGATGAAGGTTTCAACATGGGGATGGATATCAACGGCATGTTTGTTACAATATGAAACGTAATTAGTTTGCAGTGGGATTTAGCTTCGGACTCACATACACAATCATTCACTGGTACACTCGGATAAGGGAATTATGGAGGATGAGAGAAGCTTTTACAAAGAAACACCCACTTCCGCGACTGGGGGAGTTTCCGTGTACAACCTGTAAAACACTTTGATCATGAATGAACAAAAACGCAATATTCACAAATGAGCAGTAGACGGTACCCCACGTCCCGCTACTCTTGAAGTTCCACCAAGATACGACTGTCAGTGAAACAATCAGGGTAATAATAAGAAGTTTGCTCACGGTAGTCTTGCAAGACATCCAGATCGCGCTCAATACGAACGCGGTCCACAGGATAGTCACGATGGCATACGTATTCAGCCAGTTCCACTGAAGGTGTCCGTTGGAGTTCACTACGGTTGAGAAGTCGAATGGCGCATGATATGCAAAAAAGAAAATGAGGAACACCGTATACACAGCAGAATAAATCAATGCGTTGCGTGCCCCATTAATGTAGAATCCTGCTGCGATGGGTTGCAACATGATCAAAGCGAGCCCCAGCGCCGAGAGAATCCTATTGACGGATGCGTTGCCAATGTATGTCCAAATGAAAAACTCCAGCACTGCATGCTCGCGAACGACATGAAGAAAACAAACTCTCGCCAGTGACCGTACCCGCTGACGAGCGATATGATCGAGGCGGCGAGCGCAAATATGAACGTACACAAAACTTATCTGCGCGTTCCAACACATTTTTGTAATATATTTTTACAAATTGTAAGTAATTTAAACCAATAAATAATTGTAAGTAAACCAATAATGATACTCTTCAATCTTCTTAGGGAGTGCGCGACCCGTTTACTATTCTCGTGAACGGCGAAGACATATTCGATTACTACGTACGAGGTCTTCGACGAGCTCGACGACATCCTAAAATTTTACAAAGATCAAGGGCTTACGATGCCACGCATACACATACGATCCGCACGAATGTGGCTTCCTTCGAGGGACCGGATACCCCGGCTCGATTTGATACTGTCCCAGACGAAGTGCTCGAGTCATTCTGCGATGGCCTCTCATACTCACGCTTAGTTTTCGACTTCACAGATCTGTTCGTTCGTACGAAAATGCGCAAGCGAAACAATGGATTGGACCACCTACAGTCGGTGGAACAGTAAAATGAAAACATATCAGATGGAAATAATCAAAAACATGCATTTACTCGGACAGGGATCGCTCTTCTGCTCTCACAATCGCAAGGCTGCACTGCATGGAATTGATGGATCTAAGGACGACCTCTTCCATTTACCCACAGCAACTCTGTTGTTTGTTGATGAATAAAACTATAAACTATCATTGATTTCCGAAATTTCCCTTTAATTTGCCGCTATCAGGTATGGAATCAACCCGACATAATTGACGCTTGCTGCACTAGACCCCAGTCCTTGTAGTAGGGTCTTGCAAATTTGTAATCGTTAGTGCTTAAATATTTGTAACGCAGATGGTCCGTACACATACCCTGCCCCCACAGGGAACCGTAATTGTGTAGTGATCACATCATTCGCATTTATGTACAACGTAATACTTGGTTGTAACCCGTATGCAATTGATGATGCTTTCATTTGGAAGAATAATTGGTACTCGTTATGCCAAGACGGAACATGCGTATCCATGTGTGCCCATGTAATTAGTTTTTTTACTGCAAATGTGTACAAACCAGCCTGCTTTATAGTGAAATTTGTTGAATTAGCAACATGAGACACAATAGTATTATTTATCGCATTAGTTAAAATCCAATTTGTGAAGGTGGTATTAATCAAATAATCGTGTGCACTCGAGAAGTCGTATGATGATGATGATGAAGGGATGCGTGCTGCATCAAATGTACCTGTAGTGATTTGGGATGCGTCGAGATTAGGGATGCGTGCCACATTAAATGTACCTCTTTCTACGTTGCCAGCATTCAATGCTGTTATATTAGTTCCAATACCACCTATCCCTGTGTTGTTTATAGTAGCTCTATTAACCCCACCTGTAGCAAACCCTATTGAATCTGCAGCAACACGATACATTCCGGTATTTGGATCAGTATTCCAAGAGTACCCTGGAGAAGTCACGGAATCGTTAGGGTTACAAATAGATTGACTCCGGTTCCGAAAGTCATGTCACCATTGATAGTCGAAGTCCCAGATGTTGTGTTACAGATGCAAAGGTAGTTGTTCCCGTAAACGTCGGAGAAGTACTCAAAACAACACTACCTGTTTCGGTACTGGCGGAGACCCCCGTTCCACCTCTATCAACGCTAATGTTCCAACTGGATATGTTGTTTGCGTTCATGGCACCTAAGCCAGTACTAACTCCCGTGCCTCCATTAACAATCGCTAATGTTCCACTGGATATGTTGGTAGCACTTAAACTGGTTATATTAGCTCCGCTACCCACTATCCCAGTGTTGTTTATAGTAGCTCTATTAAACCCACCTGTAGCAAACCCTATTGAATCTACAGCAACACGATACATTCCGGTAGTTGAATTAGTATTCCAAGAGTACCCTGGAGCAGTCACGGAATCGTTAGGGTTTACAAATAGATTGACTCCGGTTCCGAAAGTCATGTCACCATTGATCGTCGAAGTCCCAGAAGTTGTTAGAGATACAAAGTTAGTTGTTCCAGTAACGTTGGAGAAACACTCAAAACAACACTACCTGTTCCGGTACTGACGGATACCCCCGTTCCTCCTCTAACAACTGCTAATGTTCCACTGGATATGTTGGTAGCACTTAAACTGGTTATATTAGCCTCCGCTACCCCACTATCCCAGTGTTGTTTATAGTTAGCTCTATTAACCCACCTGTAGCAAACCCTATTGAATCTACAGCAACACGATACATTCCGGTAGTTGAATTTAGTATTCCAGAGCTACCCTGGAGCAGTCACGGAATTCGTTAGGGTTTACACAAATTAGATTGACTCCGGTTCCGAAAGTCATGTCACCATTGAATCGTCGAAGTCCCAAAAGTTGTTAGAGATACAAAGTTTAGTTTGTTCCAGTAAACGTTGGAGAAAACACTCAAAACAACACTACCTGTTTCCGGTACTGACGGATACCCCGTTCCTCCTCTAACAACTGCTATGTTCCACTGGATATATTGTTTGCGTTCAGGGCACCTAAGCCAGTACTAACTCCAGTGCCTCATTAACAATCGCTCATGTTCACTCGGGATATGTTGGCGCACTTAAACTGGTTATATTAGCTCCGTTACCCACTATCCCCGTGCTGTTTTATAGTAGCTTTATTGAACCCCGCCTACAGCAAACCCTATTGTTTCTGGCCGCAACACGATACATTTCCGGTATTTGTATTAGTATCCCAAGAGTACCCTGGAGCAGTCACGGAATCGTTAGGGTTAACAAATAGGTTGACTCCGGTTCCGAACGGTCATGTTACCATTGATCGTCGAAGTCCCAGAAGTTGTTAGAGATGCAAAGTTAGCTGTTCCCGTAAACGTTGGAAGAACTACTCAAAACGAACGCTACCTGTTCCGAAACTGGTGGAGACCCCGTTCCGCCTCTACCAACAGCTAATGTTCCACTGGATATGTTTTGGCAGCATTTAAACTGGTTATATTAGCTCCGTAACCCACTATACCAGTGGCTGTTTATAAGTAGCTTTATTGACCCGCCTACAGCAAACCCTATTGCATCTGCCGCAACACGATACATTCCGGTATTTGCATCAGTATCCCAAGAGTACTCTGGTGCAGTCACGGAATCGTTAGGGTTGACAAAATAGATTGGACACCAGTTCGAAGGTCATGTTACCATTGATCGTTGAAAGGTCCCAGAAGATTGTATATAGATGCAAAGTTAAGCTGTTCCCGTAAACAGTGGAGAACTACTCAAAACAACACTACCTGTTCCGGTACTGGTGGAGACCCCCGTTCCTCCTCTATCAACCGCTAATGTTCCACTGGATATGTGTTTGCGTTCAATGCGGTAAGTCCGACACCGTTACCGCTGATCATGCCTCCTAATGGTCGTCAGTTGCTCATAGTTGCGTTGTCGCTACAACACGTTGCTACCATGGATCCGGTACTAAGGGTGACCCCTGTGCCGCCTCTAACAATCGCCAATGTTCCACTGGATATATTGTTTTTGCGTTTCAGGGCACCTAGCCAGTAACTAACTCCAGTGCCTCCATTAACAATCGCTAATGTTCCACTGGATATGTTGCAGCACTTAAACTGGTTATATTAGCTCCGTTACCCACTATCCCCGTGCTGTTATAGTAGCCTTTATTGACCCGCCTACAGCAAACCCTATTGGGGGTATCTGCCGCAACACGATACATTCCGGTATTAGTATTAGTATCCCAAGAGTACCCTGGAGCAGTCACGAATCGTTAGGGTTAACAAATAGGTTGACTCCGGTTCCGAAGTCATGTTACCAATTGATGTCGAAGTCCAGAACTGTTGCAAGATGCAAGAATGGCAATTAGCTGTTTCCCGTAAAGTTGGAGAACTACTCAATAACAACGCTACTGTTCCGGTACTGGTGGTGACCCCCGTTCCGCCTCTACCAACAGTAATGTTCCACTGGATTTATTTTGCAAGTGCATTTTAAACTTGTTAATATTAGCTCCCGCTAACCCACTATACCAGTGCTGTTTATAGTAGCTTTATGACCCGCCTACGCAAACCCTATTGCATCGCTGCCGCAACACGATTACAATTCCAGGTATTTTCCATCACGGTATTCCAAGAGTAACCCGGGAGAAGCCATTGACACCAGTTCCCGAAGGTCATTAACCTTGATCGCTCGCGAAGTTATAATGGCAAGTTTAGCTTTCCGTAAACGTTGCGAGAACTACTCAAACAACACTACCTTTCCGGTAACTGGTGGAGACCCCCGTTTCCTCTATATATAACACGTGGATACGTTGTTTTGCGTTCAGATGCGGTCCGAACACCGTTAACGCTGATCAGCCTCTATGTCGTCAAGTTGCTCAGTTGCGTTGTCCGCTCAACAAGTTGCTCCCGGAGTACTGAAGGGACCCCTGCCGCCCTAACAATCGCCAATGTTCCACTGATATACTTGTTTGCGTTTCAGGGCAACCTAGCCAGTATGATCCCCCCCATTAACAATCGCTAAATATTCCCACTGGATATGTTGGACACTTAAACTGGTTATATTAGCTCCTTACCCATATCCCCCGCTTGCATGTTTATAGTAGCTTTATTGACCCCGCCTAAGCACACAAACCTACTGTATTCTGCCGCCAAGCACGATACATTCCCAGGCTATTTTGTATTCAGCTATCCCAAGAGATACCCCTGGAGCAGTCAACGGAATCGTTAGGTTTAGCAAATAGATTGACACCGGTTCCGAAGGCTCACTTTACCAATTTATGTCGAAGGCCCAAAAAGTTGTTAGAGTGCAAAGTTAGCTTTCGTGACGTTGGAGAACTACTCAAAACAACACTACTGTTCGCGGTATGGTGGAGACCCCGTCTCCTCTATCAACCGCTATGTTTCCAGACGGAAATATAGTTTGCGGTTCAAGGCGGTAAGTCGTACCGTTACCAGTGCTGATCATGCCTCCATGGTCCCGTCAAGTTGTTTCATCGTAGCATTACGCGCTGAGCACTGAGGGGTAGTACCCTGTCTCCGGTACTGGTTGGAGACTCCAGTTCCTCCTCTAGCAACCGCTTAAAGTTCTATCTGTGATATATTGGTTTGCGTTTCGTGCAAAGGCTCGGTCGCTATGGTGTGAGGGAGCCTTGCGGACCTATTACGAAACCGTTGTCCGACTCCCTAAAAAGAGCTGATATCGGACGAAGCAATCGTGCCATTCTTATCTAATAGAAAATCTCTTGAGCCTCACCCTTTGAGACACCATGATCCTATCTCATGATTAAGTACAATCATATGTCCTCACCCGTCACCGTCTGCGTGTTCATCCGTTAATTGTGAGCCTTCTACAGTCAGGTCACCTTTTACGATCAGTTACTTGATATCGTCGTAAGAGGGCTGTCATCACAATTTCTTTTCGCTCCAAATTCACTGCCACCTGCTACGCTCAGACTGGATGTTTAACTCCCGTCTAGAGGTCCTGACTATAACACGCATCGTGAACACCCCCTTTGCCGACACTCATTGACTCCCTTGGCCGGACACAAGGGATGTTTCCCCATACGCCGGTGGTCGATAGCGTGATGCCTTGCCCCGGGTCAGCGCGGATGGAAACGGATCATTATAAGCGCAAATCACTGGCGGTCCCTATGTAGAGAGTGTTCGACATAAGGGAGATGTGTAGCTACCGATCCACGCCTCTTTGAGTGCAGGTCGATGAGCCGAGGTACTGGCGTCGCGTTCGTTTCCGGACTATGTTTGATGAACCACGAGATCCCCCTCCAACATGATACGTTGTGTCTGAACACAACGGTGCACCATCTCCGTCCCTCCTGGACCACACCTAGTGTTCTAGCCCACTGGATTGAACGACGCCGTGTCCGAGCGTTGGAAAAAGGAGATGGTCGGGACCCCGAAGGAGCCTTGACTTTCGCGAGATTAGCCTGGTTATGTACGGCTTTGCGGATTCAAATATTGGTATGTAGGGATACGAAGGTGTCACGATATTCGACATACAGCGCCGCCACATAATAATGGATGATGTAATCGATAATTGAATCATCTTACAATTACATTTGTTCTTAAATTAATGTGTTGCAAAAAATCAAAAAAAGGGAAAATTCACAAAAACTTAAAAAACCATTTTCAAGGAAGCGGCAACGGCGACCTACGCCGCCTGCACCAAACCTGACGGAGCAAGGGCGGAAGGAAACTCGAAATCAAGCGCGACTGTTTCCATTGAGCAATAATAATCGGGGCGAAGCACAGATTGATCAAGATATTCGAGGGTGCGCGTCAGGAGACAAATGGAGATTTGTCCGATAAAACGGTGGTGTACTATCGTTACTATTATAATTATCGGTAGCAGATGTGGTGGTAGAAAAGGGTCTAGGTTAACGCCTCTTTTGGGTGACCGATGGGTGAGCGCGCAAAGACATGATGGCGGTCAGCGAAGAGGAACCGAGGGGCGCAGAAATTCGCGGGAATGCGACCACGCCCTCTGTTCCACGTCACCACCACCATTGCTCGCGAATCCGCAAATGGTGGTGTCGTCACTCAGCAGCCTCCTGCTTTCGCGGAGAACATTCTTCAGGAACCACTCGCCTTCTCCTCGTAGCACCCGCCTTCCTCCTGAAACGAACTTCTTTCAGGAAACACTCGCCCTCTCCTCAGTACACCCGCCTCCTCCTTCTCCGGTGAACATGTCTTCAGGAACACAGCCTTCTCCTCAGTAGCACCCGCATCTCCTCCTGAACGAAACTTCTTACAGGAAACACCGCCCTCTCCTCAGTAAGCACCGCGCTCCTCCTGCTTCAGGAGAACATTCCTTCAGGAACACCGCCTTCTATCTCCTCAGTAGCACCTCGCTCTTCCCCTGAAACGAACCCTTTCTCAGGAACACTCGCCCTCTCCTCGTACACCTGCCTTCCTCCTGCTCAAAGGAGAACATTCTTCATATAATACCCCACACTCTCCATCCGAGAAAAAAGGATCTTCCTTCAGGACACTCGCACAATCTCCCAGTAGCACCCGCCCCTCCTATCCGGAGAACAATTCCTTCAGAGAACAACACTCGCCTTACTCCTCAAGTAGCACCCGCCTCCTCCTTTATCGGAGAACATCTTCCAGAACACTCGCCTTTCCTCAGTAGCACCCGCCTCTGTCCCTCCTGAAAGACGAACCTTCTTCAGGAACCACTCGCCCTCTCTCAGTTAGCACCTGTTGGAGAAACATTCTTCAATAATGACTCACAGGTCTTTCATCCGGAGAAAAGGATTCTTCTTCAGGAGGCACTCGACTTCTCCTCATTGAGCACCCGCCTCCTCCTCCGAGAAAACCTTCTCCCAGGAGCCACTCGCCGCAATTGCTCAGGAGAGGAAAACCTTCTTCGGGCAGCACTTGCCACATTGGTGTTAGCACTACTCTAGTGGGTTGACATTGTAAAGGGTGGCCATATGCTTAAGGACGCTAGCAAACATGGTCGGCATATTTTGTTGACGAGATATATCATGGGGCGAATTCCTTTTTTTCTCGAATAGCACATCTGCTAGGGTCGACCTTTGCAAACATTCCTGCATCTCGCGTAGAGTAGGCATAAGCCCGCAGTACAGGGACAGGACGTACGAACACGTCAATCAGGAGAAGTCCATGTGGAAACCTCCACGCCAGAACTCGACCAGCTCAGTAGCACGCACCAAGGCTCTCCTCAGCCTTCGACGGTACAATTGACGCAGTCGACGCTCGCATCCGACTTCTTGACAGGTACAAATGCTTGCGTTCTGGGGTTCGATTATCTTGCTTGGTTGAAACCCTCCATGCTCTGAGACTTGTTGACAGCAGTACTTCAGCCAAATGCATGAAACTCCCACGGAACGCGGTCGCGGAACCACGGTAGGCACGTCGGCTCCGGGTGCCTAAAAATGTCGCAAGTATTAGCAACTATCCTTCTAAACTTTGCAGGCCAATCCACGTCTGTCCCAAGTTGTACAATTTGAGAATTGAATTGATTCAAATATACTGTAACATATTCCCGTGCTGAGTGAACACCAACCCTAAAGACTCGTCAGGGCGCATACAGTGGCGCTCAAGCCCGGTGAGTACATTGACTCGCCCTTCCTTTCCCGCCTGTAACTTTCGCAAACGGCACTTGTCGAATTGAACTCGGAGTGTCCCGATACACCTTGTCCGGTGATGTCTTCGTACATGTCAAGTGCTCGGGGTACAGAGAGTGACAGCTTGTTGATGCTGAATAATAATCAGTCCCGCAGCTGGTCAGAGTTGCAATTGTGTCGGTGAGTACTCAATGTCTTCGATGATCGCATTTCTTTCAGCTTCACTGCGCATTCTCTGAACTTCTCACCGATGCTGACTTTCTTGCCTCATTCGTACCGTTGATGCTTACTTGTCGCTTACAAATCGGAGATAGTTGCGGTCCCATCGAAGGAACGTTGCATCTCGTCAAGTATGGCTTCAGGATCCTCAGGGGGGCTATTCTACAGACACACGGCTCAGGTGGTTGCTACGCGAGTTTCTTGCGACGTTTGTTCCAAAAAGGGATCGGTTGTATGTCCACTTTCACCCCGAGCGTCGTGGATCATCGTGTGAATGGCCAACATTGCATTTAGCGTATCCATTGGTTGGATATTGTGAGCTCGTTCCGAAGACAGCTGCGCCGCGTTAGTAACCGTCCATCACAACCATGAACGTTCTTTGCCTCTGCTCACCCTTGCGAAACAGAAAGCGCAGCAAAGTTGTCTCCGAATATGCAGTTAAGTAAATGGACACGAACATGCCGACCACGCTGTCGAAAAATCACCGGTGATGAGGAAAACCATCTTATTCAGTAATCCAATACACATAAAACTACGATATTTATACTCTTTTTTGGACTATGCCAGCGGAGCCGCGTGCAAAGAACATCGGTAGGCGGGAAAAGAACTGCAAGTGTGTCGATTTGCCATTCCCGACCAGACAAGCTCCGAAACAGTCAAGATCCACCGGAAGGCAGGAACGGCCTCGGACACATCCTGTGTGCCCCTTGCACACATTCCAGCAAAATCTTCGCGCAGAGTACGCATTGCCCGCAACATACCGGAGCTACGGTACGGAACAACGGCGTCAATCGGGGGAGAGAGTCAGGTGGAAACTCCCAAACCAGGGGAACCGACCAGGCTAGTAGCACGCACCGAGGCTCCCTCTTATCTTCGCGACCTTTGACGGAGTTGATGCCAGCCGGTCCGCCTTTAGATGGATAGTACCAATGCTTTGGTTTTTTGGCGATCATCTTGCTCTGTTGAAACCCTCCATGCTCTGAGCCTTGTTGTGCAGTACTTCAGGCCAAATGGGCATGAACTCCCACGAACGCGGGCGCGGACCACAGAAAGGCACGTTCGGAGGCTCCGGTGCCGAAAAAACTCTTCGAAAGAGGAGAGGCCATGCAACCTTGACCAGTTGGAAGTGCGCACGTCGAACATGTTCGTAATTCAAAGGCACCACGACAACCAGAGCTGCCGTCACCGACGTCTAGTAGCCATTCCCACACGTATTCCCGGAGAAGCATCTTGGGACGCAGCACGCTCACGTTGCGGGCTCCAAGCTCAGGGCAGGCATGACACCGTGTGTGAACGTAGTCCAGGAACACAACGTGTGTCTCCCCAGTTCTTGCTGGTACGAGGAGGAAGCCGTGCATTTCCGGCTCGATCGTCCAAACCAGGTCGTCGTTTGGAGCCGGTTGATGATGAAAAAGCCATCTGATTCAGTAGTAAACGATATGATTAATATGTCGATTCTTTACACTCTGAGTTCTGAGGCGCACACGAAACACTTGTTCGTCGATTAATGACGCATTGTGTCTTACGCAAACCACATTCACACAGCACGGTCCTTCAAAGAAACCGCATGGTTCAAGCCAGCAAGCGGTTCAAATGTTTGCAGAAGAAACCGCGGTATCCAGAAATAAAATAGTGATTTAATGATAAAAATTGGTCGTCTTTCCCAACACACTTCTTTGTACCACTGGTTTACGATAAGTATGGAAATCTGTACCAAACAAACTAGTGACATGCCTTGTGCCTTCACAACCATCAAGTTCCGAATAATCTGGACGTGGTCCAATGAAGTGCGAAAATGCACCCAGGATACCGCCGGTGTGCCAGCGGAGCGCTTGCCAAGAACATTGGTTAGCGGAAGGAACTCAAGTTCGACTTTATACGTCATAATCTGAGTATTGTGTAAATGCGTTTATCTGCGAACGGCGACGCCCTCGATACGTACGGTTTTTTTTTTTTTTTTTTTTTTTTTTTTTTTTTTCTATCTATCTTTTTTTTATATCTATATGTGTATATGCTCTTGTATCTCATCCAAATCCCTTATCCACTTCGACGTATACACGTAAATTTGCAAACTAGTGCTCTCTATAAGCGCTATGAACTATCTGTTGCAAACGCTGCAAAGCCCCAAGCTCTACTTTTCTTTCCATTCCTATCTACTTATTCTGACCGGGGAGACTATAATCGAAGTATAGTTAGCTGTAAAGCTCATGTGTGTCGTAAGTCCGCACAGACATCAAGAGGGAAGTTGTGAAATCAATCTGGTAAGGAAACTCGTTGTCAGATCAAATGAATGTATTGTTACTGCCGGTATACGTGAGAAGAAGATGACCGGGATATCCAACTCTTTCCCTTTCACAACAACGAGATCCACAGAGTTAGTGTATGGAATGTCAGGAATCCTGAAAGGAAGGAAAAGTACCAAGATGAAGAGAGCTGACGACCCCAGATGCGATTCGACCCTATATTCGTCCACACCCTGAAGAGCAACAACAAATCAACAGTCTTGAACGATCTTCATGTGCATGGAGATCGGATCGTTCGATTGACAAAGATTCAGCACCATGCACTACTGTGGACGCATGATCCGGCATATTCTGTTGTTGGCCTCGACCGCGTCGACTCTTAGTGTGAAGTCACGACGCAACACAGTCCTTGCTGCATCGTGGTGGCCAACCATGATGTAAGTATAAACTTCCACGGATGACTGAGTTCAGTTGTGGAGGTCAAGCTGGATCCGATAGTACAGAATGTGTCGACTTCTGAGGAGATAATCCCCGATTGAATCCCAGACTTGCGGAGAAAGAAACCTCCTTCCACTAAGAAGTCGGAACATGTAAGGACGCAAGATATCACCGGTCTTGTCAGTACCCCGGTGAGAAGCTGATTGACTCTTGGCTTAATGAGTGCTACATGTTGCGCGTGAACACCATCCCTTGGAAATCGAAGGGTGGACTCGTCTCTGCCTTACGACGTTTCTGGACAACTGGCAGAAGCTGTTGCTCCACGGTGCAACTCGATTGAAATGAAAGGATCTCCCAGATCCCGAGTTGCCTAGTGGCATGTCGTCGCCTCTACAAGTTCACCCCAGCATGGGCCGTCTATTGGGCTGGATGAACGCAGTACAACCTATGATCTTGCGGACGAGCCGTGTGTCGTTCAGTGGCGTACCAACGGCATCACCGATCGTCGTCCCCATCCGTATTGGAAAAAGCAGTTCAGGATACTCGGGCAGGGAATAAAAAAATTGGCAGCCGAAGCAACGACCAGCCAGTACGAATCAGACACGCACTGCAGTCATGACGTGTGACCGTATTCCGGAAGTCGAGCCCTAAATGTTGATGCGCGAACCACTGCCGCGTACACTTAGAGAACGTATGCGACGAACCAACTATGTTATTCTTTATTTCCGTACTTTTACGAGTGGGGTTGCCAATTGCTAACGGCGATGTCGTACAGTGGTTATTAAATCATTATCTCCCC